>CAUYON010052916.1:0-32088 GCA_963573935.1 Arctocebus calabarensis
AGCCCGGCCCGCCAAACAACAATGACGGCAGCAACCAAAAAATGGCCGGGCGTTGTGGCCGCTGCCTGTAGTCCCAGCTACTTGGGAGGCAGAGGCAGGAGACTCGCTTGAGCCCAAGAATTGGAGGTTGCTGTGAGCTGTGATGCCACAGCACTCTATCCAGGGTGATAGCTTGAGGCTCTGTCTCAAAAAAAAAAAAAAAATATATATATATATATAACTATTATGTGTCAAGAAAAGTTTTTAAGAAAAAAGAGACTGAAGTTTTTTAACTTGATGCAATCCTTTGTCTATTTTTTGCTTTTGTTACATGTGCTTTGAGAACCATATACAAAAAATCATTGCCCTGACCAGTGTCTTAGAGATTTCCCCATGTCTTCTTCTAGTAGTTTAATAGTTTCAAGTGTTATATTTAAGTTTTTAATCCATATTGAGATTCTTAAATATGATGTGAGATACGGGTCTGGTTTTATTCTTATGCATGTGGATATTTCCAGCTTTCTCAACACCATTTATTAAAGACACAATTAACAAGCTTGGCATGTCTCACGCCTGTAATCTTAGCACTTTCAGAGGCTGAGGTGGGTGAATTACTTTGAATTCAGGAGTTTGAGCCTAAGTATCAGCAAGACTCAATCTCTACTAAAAATAGAAAAATTAGTTGGCACCATGGTGGGTGCCTGTAATCCCAGCTACTTAGGAGGCTGAGAAAAGAGGATAACTTGAGCCTAAGAGTTTGAGGTTGCTGTGAGCTAAGATGGCATAGCACTCTGCAGAGAGCAACAGAGTAAGACTCTGTCTCAAAAAAAAAAAACAAACAGAAGAAAAAGAAATAAAAAACACAATTAACAGACTAAAGAAACAACCCACAAATTGGGAGAAAATATTTGCAAACCATACATATGATAAGAGGTTAATATTCAAAATATATAAGGAACTCAAAGAAATCAATAGCAAGAAAACAAAATAATCCAGTTAAAAATGGGCAAAGGTCCTGATTAGATATTTCTCAAAAGCAAGCATACAAATGGCCAACAGGTGTATGAGAAAATACTTGAAATCACTAATCATTAGGAAAATGCGTTAAAACCACAACGAAATAGCACCTCACACCTTGTTAGAATGGCTATCATCAGAAAACAAAAACAAAAAATAACAAGTGTTAGGATGTGAAGAGGAAGGGTCCACTGTACACAGTTGATGGGAATGTTTATTAGGACAACCATTGAGGAAAACACTATGGAAGTTCCTTAGAAAATCAAAAATACAACAACTACAGGAACCAGCGATCAGACTTCTGGTTAAATACAGCCCAAGGAATGAAGTCAGAGTGTCAAAGAGATGTCTACACTTCCTTGTTCATTGAAGCATTATTCTCAATGGTCAAGATAAGGATTCACCAAAGTGTCCACCAGCGGATGAATTTATAAACGTGCAATGTACACGTAATGGAATTCTACTCAGCCTTTAAAAGAAGAAAATTCTGTCATTGGCAACAACATTGATAAACTCGGAGGACATTGTACTAAGTGAAATAAAGCAGGCACATCAAAACAAATACTGTGTGATATCATTTATGTGTGGAAACTAAAAAAGTTAACCCATAGAGAGTGAAGTCTGAGCATGATGGCTCATGTCTGTAATCCAAGCACCCTGGGAGGCCGAGGTAAGAGGATTGTTTTAGGCCAGGAGTCTGAGACCAAAATTGAGCAATATAGTGAGACGCAGCTCTACCAAATATAGAAAACTGAGATGGGCATGGTCATTTACATCTGTAGCTCCAGCTACTCAGGAAGCTGAAGCAGAAGGATCACTTGAACCCAGGAGTTTGAGCGTGCAGTGAGCTACAATGATGCCATTGCACTCTAGCCCAAGCAACAGACTGAGAACCTTGTCTTAAAAATAATAATAATAGAGGAAAATAAAGAAAAATAAATAAAGTAGATGATACAATGGTGGTTACCAGAGGCTAGGGGTGGGGGGATAGAGAAAAGGTTGGTTCACAAGGTACAAAATTGGCTTGGCACCCATAGCTCAAGTGGTTAGAGTGCCAGTCATATGCTTGGGGCTAGTGGGTTCAAACCTGGCACAGGCCCGCCAAACAACAATGACAACAACAAAAAATAGCCAGGAATTGTGGCAGGGGCCTCAGCCTCCCAGGCTTGGAATCAGCCATATCTTCACAGAGCCCTGATGCCTTTAAAAGGGCAATGGAATCAGGAAACCCAAATTGGTTAGTGTGCTGACAGTTTTCAAACTTACTGCTGCAACTTAAACTTCTTGAAAACACAGAAATTATTTCCTAAGTGTTGTATCACCAGTGCCTAAGCCCACGATCTAGCACCATGTAAACATTCAATACATACATGTGTTAAACGTTGACATTCAAATACATGGATACGCTTGCAAAAATTATTATGTTTTCTAAGAGTATTTGAATTGGGAATATCTTTCACCTATAGGGTCTCTGATCACATTTTATCATGTGCCCTTGGCAAGCATATACTTAAACCTGAAATGGAATCTTAAATGCGCTCTTTCCTTTTGCGATCACCAATCTGTTTATAAGTGTGCTCTTGCCTTTTGAAACCGTTCCTTGACAGCCAAATAGGAATAAACATATCGACACAGAGGACCAGATAAATACGCAGCCCAAGTCAGGTAAACTCAATTGGATTTAGTGTTAAACATTTTTTCCCAAAGTTTACAAATTATCCCATTTCAAAGTAGCCCTTTCCTTGCTGTCCACCGATTCAGATAAAGGGGAAGAATGGTAGCTGCATTCCTTCACTTTAACAGCAATAGGGCTCTTGAAAATTATTCTTTAACTGCAACTCTGGATGCTATGACTATACACTCAATTTATATATGTTGAAAAGAGTTTTAAAATAGGAATTAGGATTTTTTTGCTCACCCTGCTTATTTTTTCCTTAACTCACACCCAGTTTCAAGGGGGTGAATTAAATGGCTTACTAGTTTTTTTCTTCTTTCAAAAAGCTACAATTTTCTGAAATGGCAGACTGCCATTTCAAGCAGAGTTGTTAGGCATCTCTCTTGTGGATTTAAACTGTGGCTGCTGGCTAAAAGCTGAAAGGGCCATTTTTCAAGCAGCACTTAGGTTTAGGAGCCAAGAGGGTACTAAAATCTAAAGTGTCTCTACTTTTACTGGGGGAAAAATGTTAACTTTTTTTTTTAAACCAGGAGAGTAGATGTTTTCACTAGTTTTTCTCTTTTGCAGTCATCATAATTAAGAAAACCATTCATCAAAGTGCTCTGACTAGCATATTTTGGCATAGCCATATATTTTTCTGAAAATGTCACCCGTTTATAAACCACCTTTCATTATCCCCCTAGTCAACCTGCACAGAGATGCTTCAAAAGCGAATCTTTTATGACTTTGATTATGCAAATAACATTTTGCATAGGTCTTCAATAAATAAATATAATGCATTTTAATTAAATGCTTATAAAGACCTTCATTTGTAAGTCAACAAAATGTATATTACTAAAGTTGCAAAAAGCATTTTCGTTACATAAGGAAAGATGCACCATGCTATGCTAATACACTGTATTTTAAATAACAAGTTTGCTATAATTTATCACCTATAACACAGAGACAGACCCCATGGAACTGCAACACTTTGTGAAAGGAAAAAAGGAGACTCAAGGTGCTCTAAAGAAAACACAGGTATGATTATAACAAGGTCAAATACCCTATTGCAATGCCACACTGATTGAATTAAGAAAACATTGAAGAAGCATGTAATTGATATGTAACACACTCCATTGACGCTTCCTCAACAACTTAGCTATTCTGGGTGATGATTTCAGGCAGTGTGTAGGTAGAGAAGGCTCATGGTTACACAGAAAGTCCCCATTCTTACTGTCAAGGAGCTTCTCTCTGGGTTCCAGTTTCATCAAAAGTGGCCGCTTCTATCAGCATTTGTCCTGGGACCATTTTTTCTTGCCCCCCATCTCCCCATATCTGTTTAAAAGAATTCTAGCAGTCAGTAGTCAGCAAGAATTTATTGACTGCCAACAGGGTGCACAGTATTGTACCAGGCTGCCCTGTTACTTTGATGCTCCTTTTTTTATTGCTAACCATGAAACTGGCCTCTGTCTTTGCTGCAGCTGCCTGCACTTTAAAACTGCTAGAGAGTCCAACACCTCGCATCTAATGGAAGTTTAGTTTGAGCTTTAATTAAAATCTGTGACAGCACTTGGCTATAGATTGAAAATTTTCAACACAATTTGCCAAAAATGAAATGTTTATTAACCATACTTTGTCAATTCAGATCTCTAAAATTCTAGCACATAATATGTTCTGATGATTTAAAGAAACTGTGTAATGAAAATTGTGGTTATTTTCTCTGAGGTATGGAAATAATAAGAAACAAACATTTTAAAAATTGAACAAGAACTTTCTAAAAATTACTCCACCTAATATGCTGTCATTAATGCCCAAAGCTATTTGATCAGTTATTCGTTTGGCATTCTTTATCTTTAAAAAAAATTAATAATCAAAATGTCCATCCATTGATAGTTAATTATAAATTGATAATCAACTGATAAGAGACTGATTAATGAACTACCCCACAGCCATTTAAAAATAACTTTGTATAACTGACTTGTTTAAAATGTATTGTCTAATGAAAAATGGGTTTTGCTGAATTGTATGTGTCGTATGATCTCTTTCCTGCAATTATCTAAATACATAAAATAATTACAGTACATATTTTAAATCTGAAATCTAATCTACAATTAGTACATGTATATACAAAGACAGTAAGTACTTTCCATACATGTTCACACACCTGTACATATACATACACACAATAAGTACATATTATTTTCATGATAAGTGGATAAAAGCAGTTAAGAATTTTTAAATGCAGGGCAGTGCCTGTGGCTCAAAGGAGTAGGGCGCTGGCCCCTGTATACCAGAGGTGGCGGATTCAAACCCAACCCTAGCCAAAAACTGCAAAAAAAAAAAAAAAAAAAAAAAATTTAAATGCAGATGGTTCTTTAGTGACATGGTGAAATATTAACAATATATCCACTAAGAGAAAGAATTTACAAAGCAACATACTCAGTATGATCCCAATGTCAGAAAAGAAGAGTGTGTGTGTGTGTGTGTGTGTGTGGGTGTGCTTAGAAAAACTGAAACAGTCACTAAAATGTGAAACGGGTCTCTCTGGAAGGTAGAATATGGCCGATTTTTTTCTTTGTTATTTTCTTCATTAACTTTTTCCTTATCTTTCCAAGTTTGTATAATAAACATCAATTATTTTGTAATCAGAAAAGTAACATTTTTGACAGAAAAACGCTATGCACAGAGATTTGTTGCAACTTTGTTTGTAGCAGAAAAATTACAGGAAATACACACCAGGTGGTAAACATTGGGGGTGGGGATGGAAACAGAAGGATAGAAATGGAGAAGGGTAGAAAAAGATATATATACACATATATTTTATATGTATAATATATTTTATATGTAATATATATATAACATCCCACACATACCCCCAATGCATGATTTAAATAATAGTCAAATATGCTGGGACCAGCATGCTTCATTCTTCCTGCCTTGCAAGCCGGACTTTTCCCAGATGAACTGCTCAGTCTGATTTTGGACCATTAGTTCATGAAGTCTTTTTTTTTTTTTCAGACAGAGACTCACTTTGTTGCCCTCAGTAGAGTGCTGTAGCATCACACCTCACAGCAACCTAAACTCTTGGGCTTAAGGGATTCTCTTGTCTCAGCCTCCCAAGTAGCTGGGACTACAGGTGCTCACCACAACGCCCAGCTATATTTTTGTTGTAGTTGTTATTTGGCAGACCCTAGCTGAACCCTCCAGCCCAGTGTATGCGGCTGGCTCCCTGGCTGCTGAGCTAGAAGCACCAAACCCATGACGTCTTTCTGATGTGGTTCTTGCGGTCAGCTCTCCAGAAAGCCTTCCTTAACTACCCCACCTACTACGTAGGTGTCCCTATTCAGTGCTCCCGTGATAACAATTAACCCTGCACTGGGAAGGTCGCATTTTGTCATGTGCACCAGCTGTCATGCTAACCCTGCACTGGGAAAGTCACATTTTATCATGGGCACCAGCTGTCATGCGTGTCTTTCTCAGTAGGCTGTGTTGTCCGGCTCACGTTCATCTCCCCACTGCCTACATGGTGCAGCGTGTGATAGGTGCTCATGGAAGGCGGGTGTGTATTGATGGACTGAGTGAATTACCAGACCCTTAGAGAAGCCTGCCAGAAGGTGGGAAACTGCCAGTCCCTTCAGGGCTGCTCTATGACAATTTCAAATGTCACAGTCAATCACTAAAATCGTTCCATGATGTGATCCTTTTCTAAGTCAAAACATTAAGTCAGATATTACACATCAAGACCTGAAATAGTCTGAAGTTGGCATTCTCTGGATATCAAGAATTAAGAAAGGGAAGGGAAGAAGAGAGGGGAGGGATAAAAATCTATCTCCTGGGTACAATGGACACTATTCTGGTGCTGTGCACTAAAAGCCCTGACTTCAGCATTAAGCAATTTATCCATGTAACAAAAAAACACTTATAATCCCTTAAATCTATTAGAAGGGAAGAGAAAGGAAGAGAAGGGAAGGGGAGGGGAGGGGAGGGGAGGGGAGGGGAGGGAAGGGAAGGGAAGGCTCATTTGGGGAGATGTCATCCCAATAGGCAAAAATTCCTTCCCGGCAGAGAGCTGGTATCCAAAAAATATCTAGATAATATTACAATTGCAAGCCTCCAAAGTTTAATCCTATGACACAGAAATCCTATTTCTTAGTTAGTAATCTCTCTCATTAAAAAGAAATTAAATTATGTTTAAATTAATTAAATTAATTAAATTCCAATTAGGAATAACTGATCTAAAGTCAGCTGCACTCTGCTTAGATAAGAACCCCAATTTACCTCCATGGTTGGAGATAAAAAATAAATTACCTAATTCATGAACTGTCATGTAACTTCCTTTACTTGAGCAAACCCCAGGTGCAGAGTTGGAGCTACAAAGCACTCTGGCACGTGCTGCTCCCCACACGTGTACCACGAAGCACTGCAGGAGGCTGTCACTGCCGTGATCCTGCAGAACAGGCACAGGACACCGGGATCCGCCCAGGAGACGAAGAACCGAGGGCGAAGGCGGCTGGAGCACCACGCTTCTGACCAAACGCACATGAGCTAATGAAGTAACCGGCTCGGTCCCAGGGCCAACCTCAGACAGTGCATTGGATCACGCTCAAAAAAATGCAGAATTAGGAACCACGTTGTTGAGACTCTCTTGACTTCAAATTATCAACTCTGCTAGAAAGTTGTGTTTCTATATCTCCTCCCTCCAGACTAGACCACATGAACACACATGCTATTTTGGACCACGATTCCTCTGGTGTGTTAGACAAATTCTCCAAGGACTACACCAGTTATGGAGCCGGATGGTTTCTGTTGGCTCTAATTCCTCCTGGTTCCGGCTTCTTCCTCTTCACCTGCCTGACACTGAGGCCCCAGCTGTCCAAGGCTTGGCACCGAGGGCCCTTCCAGTCACGACATGTTTATTACGTGATACACCCCTTGATCATAACACACGCAAACTCTGCTCTCTTATAAATTATCGTTCCACCTGTCACATATATTTTGGATTCTAAACAAATGAAGGCTTACATTAGTCTCTAATTCATCATTTCCCAAACCATGTTCTGTGGAACACTAGTGTATTAAGAGATGTGAAAGGTGTTAGTTTAATACCAATGTTGGCTATATCTGCTATTTACCTAACAGTTTGTTGTTTTTTTCTGAAAACCCAGGCCTGAAGAGCACTGTTCTGGAATCTATTCCTAGCTGTATTATCATTTCCCTGATGGTCACGGGCAGGTCTCTCTCCCTCTCTACAACTCAGCTTGTACATTAGAAAATAACAACTTGAACAAGATCCTGTCTGAGTCATTTCTCACCAGGAGTCCACAGGCATTCAAATAACATCCAGAATAAGAGTCTTCAACCTGTCTCTCAGATAAGCAAAAAAATGAATTCCCACAAAGGTGCCACAAAGTCCACTCAACATCATATCAGAGCACCTGATATTTAAAGTGAAGCCTGGAACTTAAGTAACAAAAAAGAATCTGAAGAAGGAATAATAAATGCAATTTTTTTTCTTAAGATGCATAGATTAGCCTATAAAGTTAGACATTATCAACATTAACCGCTTGGTCATTTCTTGAATTTTGGGGGGATTATGATGCTTTAAAACAATACGTCTTTGCTGAGCTCACATAGTAATGGTTTGTGCAAATATGTATCTTAAAAATCATTTCAGAGAGATTTACCCAGAGTTATTCCCTCATTAACTTATTTGCAACCACAAATGTGAAGGCATCAGACCTGGACTGGGTTTAGAAGTCATTGTACTTGGGAAAATCCATTAAATTCCCTCTACCTTAATTTCATTATAGAAAAAGGAACAATGTAATTACCTGACACAAATTAGCTGAGCTTTAAATGGTACTTTTAAAACATTTACTAGTTAATTTTAAAGATATTTCTTTAAAGAAGTGAGAGGGATTTTTTTAATATTCAATATTTTATCTCACTTGAAGAGATTCACAAGATATATGAATGCATAAAAGTCACTATGAAGTAAAGAAACATTAACCCAAATGTTCTCCAATTTACTCATTAATCCAAATTTTTGTTTAGTGCATCACCTATCCACATGAGATACAAATATTCCTTGAAACACCAATTGAAACCATGGTCAACACATACCTAGTATTAAATTCCTTTTGATGAGATTTTAATCTCTTACATTTATCATAGCCACTATAGTACTAAGAATATAATAAGTACTCAACAGATACTTGTTAAATTAACCTTAGAGCAACCTGTGAGGAGTGTGCACAGGCTGAAGCCTCAGCCGACATGGTTCCCAACACACCAGTGACTAATGTGGCCTAAATGTGTGCACAAGAAAAACAGAACAGGTGGCTGGGCACCTGTTCAGTAGTTAGGGTGCTGGCTATGTGCTCCGGGGCTGATGGGTTTGAACCCAGCTCAGCCTGCTAAACAACAAAAAAGAAAGGAAAAACAAAACAAAACAAAACCAGAACAGGCTTCTGGGACTTCCTGGAGGCTTCCAAGGGAGCCTCAATTGGCTGAAACCTGTGTCTGCCACTTGGGTCACTAAGGGCATCCTGCAAGCCATGGTGGCTTTTTACTCAGCAGGACCAACTTCATAACTAGCATGGCTGAGTACAAATGAAAATGCCGGTTGCTTATTCAAAAATTATTAATGGCAGATAGTGCCTGTGGCTCAAAGGAGTAGGGCGTCAGCCCCACATACTGGAGGTGGTGGGTTCAAACCCAGACCCAGCAAAAAACTGCAAAAAAAAAAAAAAATTTATTAATGGCTCACCACCTATGCTTAATGGTTAAGGGCGCTGGCCACATATACCTGCGGTGGTGGGTTCAAACCCGGCCCAGGCCTGCTAAACAATGACAACAACTACAACAAAAAAATAGCCGGACATTGTGGTGGGCGCCTGTAGTCCCAGCTACTTGGGAGGCTGAGGCAAGAGAATCGCGTAAGGCCAAAAGTCAGAGGTTGCTGTGAGCTGTGACACCACTGCACTCTACCGAGGACAACATAGTGACCCCATCTCAAAAAAAAAAAAAAAAAGAAGAAGAAGAATTCCCAAAAGTAACAGCAAAGGAGCACTAACCCAGGGCGCCGGTGAAGCGCAGCATGACTGAGTGGGCAGCATGCCCACAGCGCCTCCTGCTGCTCAGATCTGGAGTAAAGCTGCAGGTCACGCTGGCGACTGGGAAACCACACATGAGGGAAAGGCTGTGGACTCATGGAGAAGCACTTTGAGGACGGTTTCCTTTCAGATGCCTCCTTAGACTGCAAAGCAGGCAGAAATACTTGACTTTATGGAGAAGAGAAAAGAGAAACTTGGTTACATAATTGAATTCAGTATCCCAGACCCTCTGCTTATCCAAAGTAACCCCAGAAAGCTGATTGACCCCATGAAGGACTGTTGGTCAAATTAAAGATGGAAGTGGGTGATTTGGGGTTCATAAGGAACATTTGAATGAACAACAGTTTTATTGTGGGGAGGCAGTTTTTTTCCCACATAGGTGAGAGCTTTTAAAAGGATAAACAAAAGCTGGGAGCATGGCTCATGCCTGCAATCCCAGCACTCTAGGAGGTCAACGACGGTATATTTCCTGAGCTCAGGAGTTCGAGACCAGCCTGAGCAAGGGTGAGACCCCATCTCTAAAAATATCCAGGTGTTGTGGTGGGCACTTGTCATCCCAGCTACTTGGGAGGCCAGAGCAAGAGCATTGCTTGAGCTCAAGAGTTTGAGGTTGCTGTGACTTATGATGTCACAGCACTCTACCGAGGGCAACAAAGTGAGACTCTGTCTAAAACAAACAAACAAAAAAGAATAAATGAAAGAGAAATTTTATTTTTAAATAAGCACCATGATTGGAGGGTATAGGCTAAAACATGAAGATATGTGTTATTTCTAAATAGCCTAAAGTAAATATGTGTTCATTAATTCTAGAACGATGACAATATTTAAGACACAATAGCCTAGAAGGGAATTCCATTCCCAGTATGACAGCATAAGAACCTCTGCCGACCCACTACCAATGAAACTAGTGAAAATAAAACCATTGAAAATTATTTTTTCTTAAAATTCAAGTTCTCAGATATAGTCCCAAATGTATACAGCAAATGAAGAAACATTTATTCAAGGGAATCTACAAAAACTCAGTAAGAACACTCGTGTCAGTGGCATTTGAAACAAGAGCTACTCTTCCTCACCCTCCAGTTCAGTGACACAGAAACTCATTCCAGATTGGTAGTGCAAGAACACAGAGCTTCCTGTTTCCTCAGCTACTAGGCGAAGAGTTATCTTTGGGGGTGGGGATACATTTGGCAGAATTTCAGCCTCTCTATTCCTCATCAGTTGCTATGTGTCATCAGCATATGCTCCTCCGTTGCTAAGGCTAAGTTCTGGGCAATTACAGCCAAAGGTGAGGGCTCCCTTTTTCTCTCCAGTCCCCACTTTGAGGTGCTCTCTCTTGGGCATGGCACCACTCAGAATCATGGCGCATAAATTGTTCTCTCCCCAGCTTCTAAAATGAAGATTGCAAGGTGGGAGAGGCAGGCAAGATCAGCCTCTGCAGTCCTCTTCACCAATTACCCAGTTCCTAACATGGGGGCATAACAAAGAGAAGAACACACTGTCACCCCTCACCCCCAGCTGCAGAAATTTTGCCTATGGCAGAGGAGGTGGTGGGGAGAGAACTAAGTGTAGAAACAGCTTTGTATCTCTTCTCAAAGGAAATTACTTGATTGCAACAGAGTGTGGAGGAGTTCAAACCTAAGCATACTCTCAAAAGCAATAGAGGTTGTGGCTATCAACATGGTGACAGAAGACAACAAGAGGACTCTTAGAGATATCGAGACCTTCCACAACATCTCCATCGAGGAGATGCCCCTTAACATTGCAGTCCTCATCTGAGAGGGGCTATCCTGCTACATAGCCCCAGTCAGGGTTCAATCTTGGGGGCTGAAGAGCAGCAGGAGGGGGGAGGGAAGAGAGCCAAAGGAAGGACACCTTGTCATTTCTTTTTTTTTCTTTGAATAAATGTCACTTTTTGAGGCAAAAGAAGGAACTGTGGAAAAAAAAAGCAGTAGAGGTTGGTTGTGTGTGGTGGCTCACACCTGTAATCCTAGAGCTTGGGAGGCCAAGGCAAGTGGATTGCCTGAGTCATGTGCTCAAGACCAGCCTAAGCCAGAGCCAGACCTCTAAAAGTAGCCAGGCATTATGGCAGGCACCTGTAGACCCAGCTACTAGGGAGGCTGAGGCAGGAGAATCACTTGAGCCCAAGAGTTTGAGGTTGCTATGAGCTCTGACACCACCGCACTCTACCAAGGATGACAAAGTGAGATTCTATCTCAAAAAGAAAAAGAAAGCCGGGGAGGTTGTAGTAAAAGGCAACTGGAAAAGGTAGGTGGATTTATGGTATGTAGAGGCTAAATTATAGGCCTGCTTCTTTGCCAGAGAGAGCCAGGGAATAAAATAATTTTTTCTTCTAGGATTTAAAGAATTTTAGTACCACCAGAGTGTGTCTGTGTCAAAAAAAGAATAACTGAGTTAGGCAGGTGTTGTGGCAGGTGCCTGTAGTCCCAGCTACTTGGGAGGCTGGGGCAAGAGAATTGCTTAAGCCCAAGAGTCTGAGGTTGCTGTGAGCTATGATCTCACATCACTTGACCCAGGATCAGTGAGACTCTGTCTCAAAAAAAAAAAAAAAGTTGCTAGCACAACTGCAAAATAACATATACCCCATACAAAAATTAACTCTAAATGGGTCACATAAGGGTATAAGGTAAATGGGTCATTTACTTATATTCTTAAATATAACAATCAATGTAAGAGCTAAAACTATAAATCTCTTAGAATGTATGAGGATAAAATCTTCAAGACTTTGAGTTTGGCAATAGATTCTTAAATATTACACCAAGTGTATGCTCAAAAAGAAAAAAATAGATAAATTAGAACTCAAAAACTATCGTGCTTCAAATGACATTATCAAGAAAGTGAAAATATATTTACTTAACATATATTTTATTTTATTTATTTTTTAGAGACACAGTCTTACTTTGTTGCCATTGGTAGAGTGCCATGGCATCACAGTTCACAGCAACCTCCAGCTCTTGAGCCTTAGGCAATTCTCTTGCCTCAGCCTCCTGAGTAGCTGGGACTACAGGTGCCCACCACAACACCTGGCTATTTTTGTTGCAGTTTGGCCAAGGCCAGATTTTAACCCACCACCCTCAGTATATGGGGCTGGCGCCCTACTCACTAAGCCATAGGCACTGCCCTTAACATATATTTTATAAGACTTGTAATCTAGAATACATAAAGTTGTATCTTTACAATTCAAGAATAATAAAAAAAAAAGGTTGTCTTAAAAATAGGCAAATATTTTTCTAAAGAAGATACACAACTTACCAATAAGCACATGAAACAATGCTTGACATCATTAGGGATAAGGGCAATGCAAATCAAAACCTCACTGAGATACCACTTCCTATGCACTAATATGGTTACAATCAAAAGTCAGATAATAACAAGCACTGGTGAGAATGTGGAGACATCAAAATGCTTGTGCACTGTTAATGAGAAGGTAAAATAGCGCAGCTACTATGAAAAATTTTGGTATTTTCTTGAATAGTTAAAGAAAGATATGATCCAACTATTCCACTCCTAGGTATATACCAAAGAGAAATGAACGTATATTTGCCCACAGAAATTTGTATGCAAATGTTTTAGCAGATTAGGCAAAAAGGAGAAACAACTCAAACGCCCATCAACTGAGAGATCGTCAAACAAAATGTACTACAGTCACACAACGTGATGTTACTCAGCTACAAAGGAATGCAGTGCTGATACCTGCCACACTGTAGAGCAATCAACCTTGGAAACATATTCAGTGAAAGGAGCCAGTCACGAAAGACCGCAAATTATATGATGTCATTTCTATCAAGTGTCCTAAATAGACATGGAGGTGGAGAGAAAAAGGTGCTGCTAGCTAAAGGCTACAAATTCTTTTTGAGGTGATCAAAACATTCTAAAATGTAAGGTGGTGAGGGTTGCACATAGCTGTGAGTATACTAAAAACCATTTTAGTGGATGAATTATACTTTAAGTGGGTGAATTATTTGCTATATTATTTGCAGTAGAACTCCCATGGTTGACCACCTCCCTACATTGGCCACATCCTTAGGTTGACCTCACTATCATAGACTGGACATGCACCACATGTATCAGTCATGTCAGTATCAGTAATGTAGTAGGCCCAGTTCCTTATGTTGACCACTTTTGCATGTTGACCAGTTTGTTGCAGTCCCTCGGTCAACTTAGAGAGGCTCTACTATATATCTCAATAAAACTGTTTTCCAAAATGGTCTAAGACCTCAGCTTTTTTCTCAGAATTTTATGGATTGTCAGCCCAGGAATGCAAGAAGCATCACTATTGCCATATTTTTTCTATAGCTCAGAACAGGAGGAGTGTGGCTACTGACGCCTACATGCATACTTTGAGACCAAAATTATACCTGCACACTTGGAAGACGCTGGAGCACAGTCATGGTTATAGTGGATCATCAAAGCAAGATTCCCAAATTCCTGGAGGAGGGAGGGCAGGCTGGCCCCACTGCCTTCTTCTGGCTTGTCCCTGACTGTTCCAGTCCTTGGGCTCTCAAAGCATATGCCAGCAACCAACTAGCACACACCAGAGAAGCCCTGCCCTATTGTCCTTCCATTCATAGCATATGACAGGATCATTTTTAATAAATAAACAATGATCCTAAATTGTATCATTTAAACATCTGTCTTTTCAATCTTCATATCTTGTTGTGCAGGGTCAGTAGACAACCCTATGACATACTGTCAACCAGTTACCTTACTCACTAAATGCTGCCTTGTTTGGCTCCTAGATTAATACAGGCTGTTGAAAGCCTACCAAAAAAAAAAATTGATCTTAGATCAGTGTATCTATAAATAGTTCAAACATTTAAAAAACAAGGGGGCTAAAAAAATCCCTTTTTATCATTTCCAGAATTTTTCTTCTAATCTCTGAAGTCTAGTTTTTGTTATATATTGATCCTGGTTTGAGAACCTAAGATTAACCTAATAAATATGAGAAAAATAAATTACAAGGGATAAATTTGTGGGTAAGGTTGAGGGTAAAGAAAACCCTTCAAATATTAGTGGACAAGTTGTTGTGAGAATTGCTAGCTGTGCATCCCAAAGAATATAGTCTTTGTACTTTGTACTTGAGTAGGTAGGCACACTTGGTATGTGACTTGTACTTGAGTAGGTAGTCACACTGGGTATGCGACTTTTACTTGAGTAGGTAATCACACTGGGTATGCGACTTGTACTTGAGTAGATAGCCACACTGGGTATGTGAATTGTACTGGAGTAGGTAGTCACACTGGGTATGTGACTTGGACTAGAGTGCGTAGCCACACTGGGTATGCGAATTGTACTTGAGTAGGTAGACACGCTGGGTATGGGTCTTGTACTTGAGTGGATAGTCACACTGGGTATGCAAATTGTATTTCAGTGGGTAACCACACTGAGTATGTGACTTGTACTTGAGTGGGTAGCCATCCTTGTACTTGAGTGGGTAGCCACACTGGGTGCGCAACTTGTACTTGAGTGGGGAGTCACACAAGGTGTGCGACTTGTACTTGAGTAGGTAATCACCCTGGGTATGCGACTTGTACTTGAGTAGGTAGCCACACTGAGTATGCAACTTGTACTTGAGTGGGTAGCCACACTGGGTATGCGACTTGTACTAGAGTGGGTAGTCACACTGGGCGTGCGACTTGTACTTGAGTGGGTAGCCACACTGGGCATGCGACTTGTACTTGAGTAGGTAGCCACACTGGATATGCGACTTGTACTTGAGTAGGTAGTCACACTGGGTATGCGACTTGTACTTGAGTGGCTAGTCACACTGAGTATGCGACTTGTACTTGATTAGGTAGTCACATTGAGCATGAACTGAGATATGCCTTCAAAATCACAAGCTGCCCAGATAACAATTAAGGCTTCTGAACTGTGACATTTAGCTTTGTTTCACCTAAGATATTGTATGTCAAATCCTTACCTGGTGCCTGGCATATAGATAGTCAATAAAAATCTGAATAATTGAACTATCAGTTTCTAGGGTTTTAATTAAAAAGAAAATATCATATCAGAGTAAAAGTAAGACCCCACGAATCAAAACTTACACTACCAACTTAGGAATTTTCAACACTCTCAAATGACATGTAATATGGTAAAAAACAAACAACAACCAAACACTATTCCCAGAATGGTCCTCATCTAAAATTACCAGTATTGGTTAAGAAAAATCAACATTCTTTCCATTGCCCACGTTGGAAACCCCAAGGTCATCTTTAGTTCCCCATCTCTATCTAAACTGGAGAATCATTTCCTCTATATTTTATTTTTGCAACCTTTACATTCATTGTTGCTTTCTAGACTAGATACATCCTTTATTCTTGCCCATTTTATTATAATATGAAAGAGCTCTTCTAAATCACAGTCTTTGTTTCACTTAAACTCCCATCTCCGTACACATCTGAGGTAACTGTGTTACTACATGCTTAAAATTCTCCATGGTGCTCCTGCAACATCCAAATTCCACGCACAGAAGGCTCTCCAAAATCTAGTCCCAGTCTGATTTCTAGTCTTATTTTTCAGGCACTCAGTAGCACCTTCTTACTTGTTCCAGCAACATTGCTCAATTTCTTCTGTAACAAGTTGTGTTTTCCTCCCCCCAGGCCTCTTGCCACTGCCGAATATGATATTTCTCTTTCCCATTCCCCGTCCCCTGCCTGAGTCCTGCTTCTACTTGAGGACTCACCTTACTCATCACTTCTCATTTCCTCTGCACGGTGCCCTCTCATCCCCATCCCTCAGGCGGAATTAATTTCCTCCTCATCTGTATTCTCCTGGCACTGTATAGCTGCTTACTTATCACTTTGTGTTATGGTCATGTCACTTACGTGTCTATAAAGTTTTTACAAGAAAGGACTTATTTATTATTGTATCCTGGCACCAAGCTAGGTATGGAGTAGCTACAGATTTTAATAAGTAAAACTTCTATGTAAAGCCAGCTTGGGCCATATGATCTTTGGACCTTGAGTTCTGAAGTTTCTGTTAACCAAGAGGCAGTATGGTATAAAATGTAAGAGCTCAAACCCAGGCAGAGAGCAGAGATTTGAGATCTGACTCGTATCACTCTGAGTAGTTAACTTCTCTGTGACTCAGTACTACCCACTTCAAACAACTGTCCGTAGGATTAAGTGCAATCATCATATCAAGCATACTCAATAATAGCTGATGTTTATTAAATACTAAATAAATGTTCGCTATATAGAACTTCTGCCATGTTGATGTGAAGATTCTATATTACATGTTTTTTATTCCAAAACATAAGACTTCTACTATAGTCAGGACTTATGGGGAAATAGAGTCAAACTTAAGACATTAGTTATCCCCGGAATAGTGAAAGTGGGAGGGATGCATATTAGAAGGGATAAGCTTTGAGCCAGACAGAACTGGATTCGAATCCCAGCTCAGTCACTATCATACTATGTAAACATAGGCAAGTCCTTTAACTCTCTGAGTTTCAATTTCCTTACTTGGAAAATAGGTATTGAAATACATAGCCTGAAAAGTAAAAGAGATTACATGAGCCTGGTGGCATATTATAACAGTCCGCCCCCCAAAATGGCAGTTATGATTATCATGAGGTTGGTGATCTATTGAAAAAGCCCACCTTGAAGGATGGTTAGAATGCCCAAGTTCAATCAATGTTCCTGGATACTCAGCTAGAAGAAAATATGATCATGAGCTCACAAGTTTGAAACCAACCTGAGCTCCAGCGAAATCTCATCTCTAAAAGTAGCCAGGTGTTGTGGCAGATGCCTGTAGTCCCAGCTACTTGGGAAGCTGAGGCAAGAGAATCGCTTGAGCCCAAAAGTTTGGGGTTGCTGTGAGCTGTGACGCCACTGCACTCTACCGAGGGCAACACAGTGAGATTCCGTCTCAACAAAAAGAAAAGAAAAAAGAAAATGTGATCGACTGTTAAAGACACCTATTGCCTAATAAAAGAACATGTTAACAGAGGGCAGCACGCTGCATGAAAAGTAGCCTGCATGGAAACACAAAATCAAAGATTTTGACAGTGTTTATCCAACTCTAGATCAGAAAAGGGAAAAATAGACTCCAAAGCTAAACGATGAGTCACAGTAAAAGAAGTACACCCTGCAAAGAAGCGGTGAAAATTCAAAAGGATTTGCCACAGCATCACTAAGATCTCATTCAAACTAATCCAACTCTCTCGGCTCTAATTCCACAACCTCCCAGTGATATTCTATTTATAAATATGTCCTTGCTGGTCACTTAGTTCTAGAAACTGGAATCCCTGAATAGCAGGAGCAAATAGCTGAATATTGAAAGAGCAAAATACTGCAAATTACTGACTTGGCTCTTTGAAGAAAGTCAGGTGTTTGGTATTATTGTTGTTAATTTAGTTAATATGAAGCAGACTTGAAGAGCCTGATAAAGTCTAGAAGACATGGTTGGGGAAAAAAGGCAAGATGTTCTGCTTTCAAACCAGAGGACCAGGTTTCAGGTATGAAAATATGCCAAAGTATAACTTCCTTGTGAAAAATCTGTCTAGCTGGCCACCTCACTTGCCTCCCCGATGTCTCTCCTCTGATAATATGTCTCTAACACCAACCATTTGAGTGTGCTTTGAATGACTCCGTTTGCTGATTTCTCTCTCTCGAAAAAGAACAACCATTATATGTTCCCTTTCACACAGAATAAGAAAACCCTCAGCATAACATTAAATATCTTATTGAGTTACTTAAATGAAAAAGCAACCTAGAATTTTATTTTTAAAATACAGTCGTATCAACACCAGCAAACACTAACCAAATGCCTTCCAATGTTTGAAAGCCAAGAACGACAGAGAATTTCACAGTTTACTTCTTAGAGGAGGATGATTTCTCAAAATAGCGACTATTCGGTTTTGAAAAGCTCCTTGGCAAGATAAAATATGTGAGCCAAAAGGCATGCAAAACTTGAAGAAGAAAAACAAGCCCTTAATTTTATTTCCAAAATCTACTGCATGAAAACTTATATTCTATTAAGGAAAGAGAGAGAGACCCCCCCCCTTTTACTCTCAAAGTGGAGGATGTGTGAAATATTACAGCCCCCAGAGAGCAATGTTTGAGTCACAGCAGACGACGTGGTTTCACACATTTATTACTCTACGAGTCCAAATAGATGCAGAAATACACAGACACTCGTTCAGTAAAGAGTTTCTAGATTACTTATGAAATTCAGAAACCTTCCCTAAAAGTCCACATTTTCTTTTAGTTTATTATGCTCCTAGCATGGAAATATGCTACTCAATGGGCTGATGGCCAAAATTCCGTGCAGAAAATTTTGCGGTGAAAATCTTTGTGCTGCCATGTTCTCAAATATTCATATTTTAAAATGTAATAAAATGGATTTATTTACACACATGTTTACTGAGTTAAGGTTAATTTGTTTGAGTTTAATGACAAATAATTTCCACCTGAATATCACCCAGAAGTCTAATGAAGAATTCATTGCACTAAAGAGAAATAGCAATCAAGAAGGCAACTAGACCCTTGTTTATTAGCAGTGAGCTCTGTGCATTCACACCATATCACCCAAAAAGCTTTTGAGCAGGGCAGGGTGGTGGTGCATTGGCAAGAAGACCCACACGGACCTGGCTATTAACTGCCATACATGATGTTCCCCAAGTCCTCTGAGGTCTCGAGAGAGACGGCCCAGCATGTCGACAGGAACACAGTTATGCAAAAAACTGGACAGCTATGCAAACCGGATGGCTGCCAAAGTCCCGTTTAAGTCTACCTAGTGACATAAAGTTTTCTATATTTATTGTTCCTGGTGTGTTACCCAGTGTCTTCTTAGAGAGCTTTCCTTGTCAACCCACCTGCAGAGAGAAGTCTGGCCTCTGGTTTGTACCATCAGATCCTGTCATGCTAGTGACCACAATGAGGGCTATCCGAATCCCTCTCCGAGAAGTGTGGAATTGTGGGAGAGACAAGTCAGTCAGCCAATCAGCAACACCCACTCAGAGGCGATGGTGGAACCAGGCTGATCACGCGCTGAATACCGAAAACACAACTGCAGGAGAGGCAGGAGTGAGGGTGGTAAGGAGAGGGGAGGAAAAGAGACACCATCTTGTCCCTTTCTAGTTCCTCAGATCCAGCTGCATTTATCTCTCTTGTTATTTTCATTTTGTTGATTGACAAATAAAAGGTGTATACATTTGTGGCGTATAATGTGATGTTTTGAGTATGTACACGATGGGGTGTGATTAAGGCAATCTAATTAGCACACCTATCGCCTCGCCTTCCCATCATATTTTTTTAGGATGAGAAATTTGAAATTTTCTTGTTATTTTGAATTATACAATACATTGACATTAGTCACCCTGGTGTGCAATAAATCTCAAAATCCATTCCTCCTATCTATTTGAAATTTCACATGCTTTGATTAGCACCTCTGCATTTCACAGCTGAATAGATAAAGAAAATGTGGTAACTATAAGAATGAAACAGTAGTCAGGTTTTTCAAAGGGGGAAGTTCTGTCACCTGCCACAACATGAATGAACTTAGAGGACGTTATGCTAAGTGAAATAATCCACACCCAGAAAAATACTATGGAATCTGGTGAGGTTAAACCCACAGAAGCAGAGGATAGGACGGTGTTTACCAGGGGCCAGGGGATGGCACGGTGGGGAATGGGGAGTTACAGCCACTTCTTCCAGTTCTATTTTCCCTCAAGCTAGTTTGGTGGGTCCTCAACTTAGTCTGGTAGACTCTCTCTTGCTACCTTCCTCTTTTAGATCCGCGCATCTAATCATTTCCCACCTTCTCCCTACCACATGAAGCATGAAAGGATATATTTCTTTTTTCCAACTGCTTCATTCTCACTCTTTTCAGGTAGAATTTTTTGAAAATGTTTCTGTAGGTGTCTTTTACTGCTGTAAATGAGGCAAGTTTGAGAATAATCAGTCCTTGTTCTCACTTCTCTCTTGAATTCGGGACTTTTAGGCCCCTTTATTAAAGGTATTTCCTTTTAAAAATCTCCTTACCTTTAATAAGAACCAGAAACATACAAGCAACAGTTTGCAATCACAGCAACAGCGACACCGGCTTCAGAAGCCGTTGTTTTTTCACTTTGATTTCTTGTTAGTTTATCTGGCGTACTTGTTTCAGGCCCTTAGAAAATAAAGAGAAAAGATCATCTATCTGACTTTCCATATTTTTTTAATGATTTAGCACATTGACCTGCCAAAAGGCCCAAGGCTCAAAAATCTTAATAAGGCCTTATAATAATAGAGTTTCTTCTCAAAACAAACTTCCCCTCAAGAGCACCTGAGTCAGCTGGTTCACTATGTAACAAGTCCCCCTAACAAGCCTTCCTACTCCACATCTCTGCAAAACCAGAAAGGAGAATTATGTTCCCAAAAAGGCGACCAGAGAATTTCTAGTATAATTCAAGCCAAGGCAAAAAAATCAGCCCGGAGACAGTTCCAACTTCACCTATAATATGGATTATTTTTAAAAAATAAGTTGACAGTACAGTTATGGAAATGCAAATATTACCTTTCCCCCCACTGCCCCCCAGCATAAGGCTCACAATTTTTCTGAGATTTCGTGCTATCATTGTAAATGCGCGTGAAGGCCATAAAGGTATTTTTTCTCAATATGGAGAGGTAAGACATTTCTCTCTCAGGACACTGTCATGAATTTTTTTTGTCTCCTGACAGCAGAGATCTTTCTTCACCTCTCCTCCAGGTGAAAACCTGCTTCCAGGTGACCCCGGGTACACACCAAGCCCTAATTAAAAACTATCTTCCAATGTTTAAGGGGGTTATTAAACAGATAATGTTGACCCGCATTTCTCCCTCTCTCTCTCCTAAAGGAAAAAAAAATGGTGTACCAGCTTTAAATTCCACAAAAGTGTTTTACAAAACCCGAGAAAGAGTTCTGGAGCAAATGACCAACTTACCTCACTGGTGCCATTTCCTTCCCCGAGGCGTTCAGAATTGGTGGGAGAAGGTGAGGTAATCTGAACTAGGACCTCCGGAAGTTGCTTCCAGGCATATGGTTTTATTATTCATTAACTTCCAGGAATATGGTAACATTTTTATTAGCCTGCTCTCTGTTGGTGGAAATAGTAACAAACAGAAGTTGCAGTTACTTTTAGACTTTATTTAAAAAAGATTTCACCTGTTAGTCAAAGGCCTTTCTGTGAATTGGATCGGAGGACCCAGGACACAGTGCACAGTCCCCACTTTAAGAACCTCACTCTGTGGCCTCTGCCTCCCCTCAGGCCTGCTCACTTGCTCCATGCCATGACTCCAGCCATCCTTGCCGGCCCAGGGAACCTCAATCCGTTGATCCCACCACCTTCGCAAAGGTCCCCCAGCTCTCTCATGTCATCACTCTTCTCCCGTAACAGCTCGGCTTTCCTAGTCCATCATGATAATTGCTCCCTTGGTTAGACCCTTCAGTCCCTGGCCCCTCTCTCACTTTGTCTTCCTTGCTTGGCAGAACTCCAGCTCTCTGCCTAATCCCCGCCTGCACCTGCTTAGCGGATTGTGGCTGGAGACAGGCTGGTCTCTGTTTAAATTCACGACCATAACCTTAAAAGGAGCCCTTCCAATGGGTAGGCAGTTCTGCCATCATTTCTGCATCCAGGCGCTCTCACTTTCCTAGGCTATTGTTTCCTACCTTCTTTTTCATCAAGCCTCCAACATCTCCTTACCTGTTTTCTTCCCTAACTCTCACCGTGCTTCTTTTTCCACTAAGAAAATTGAAGCAGTCAATAGAGAATTTCTCCATGCTCCTACCATTACATTTATCCACACCTGCTTCTGAGCGTCAAACTCAGCCTTTCTCCTGCCATTTTGAATAAACTGCCTGTGAATTTTGGAGGCACCACCTTCCTTCCACTCTCACCTATCAGAGAACATCACCCCAGCAAACCTCCGGGGCTCTCTCACCGCCATGATATTGCCAATCCCTGAGATCTCCTTCCCACTAGCAAATACGAACATCAGTTAGTCCATCATAACTACTGCCTATTAATTGCTTGTTCAACATCTCCACTTGAATATCTCATAGTTTTCTCAAACTTAATTTGTCTAAAACCAGATCCCAGTGTTCCATCCCCAAGCCCCAGACCTCACTCCCCATAGCTTCCCCACCTTAGTTGATGACATCTCCGTACCTAGTTGATGAGATTTAAATTTTTACATTCCATGCTTGCTTTGGCAGCACATATACCAAATTGGAATGACAAAGAAAATATTAGCAAAATGGGTGGTGCCTGCAGCTCAGTGAGTAGGGCTTCGGCCCCCATATACCAAGGGTGGCCGGTTCAAACCCTGCCCCAGCCGAACTGCAACAAAAAAATAGCTGGGTGTTGTGGCGGGCTCCTGTAGTCCCAGCTACTCGGGAGGCTGAGGCAGGAGAATCGCCTAAGCCCAAGAGTTGGAGGTTGCTGTGAGCTGTGATGCCACAGCACTCTACCCAGGGCGATAAAGTGAGACTCTGTCTCTACAAAGAAAAAAAAAGAAAGAAAGAAAATATTAGTAAAATAAAATGTTTTAATTTTTAAAAATAATTTTTAGTTTATTTTGTTCACATCCTATAGCCAATCTGTCAACAAATCATTTTAACCTTCAAAATACATTCGAAGTCTAATTAATTCTTGCCATCTCCACTGCTCTAGCCTGGTGAAGTCCACCACCATTTCTCAAGTGAACTATGACAACAGTCTGCTGAAAAGTCTCTCAGCATCACAGATTCTTCTCAATACAACAGCCCAGTGATCTCATTCAAACATTAGACATTAAATATCTCGCCCAAATGCTCCAGTGGCTTCGCATCCCCAGAGTGAATCCCCTCCAAGACCTGCACCCAGGAAGGCTGTGAGCTCATTGCCCTCGGCTCTCATGACCGCCTTGCTGTTCTTCTCTAGTCCTCAGGCACACTCAGACCGTTTCAGGCCAGAAACTCTCTTTCTGCAGATAACTGCCTAGGTTGCTCCCTCCACTCTTTCAGGTCTTTACTTAATTGCCATCTTAGCAAGACCCTCAGCAAGTTCTGTTTTTGAAATTATTCCCCTTCCAAGATCCACCCCATTTGCCTTCCTTTCAATATTCTTCTCCACAGTACTATTGCCACCAAATACTATTTCATACTGTACTTAGACTGGTATTTAAGCTCATTTGGACCATATTAAACAATAAATTAGAATGCAAGTGTCACGAAGACAGGGTGTCTGTGCTCCTGCTGCTATGTTCCCAGCACCTGGAACAGTGCCTGACATAGGGAGATGCTCAGAAAATATTTGTTGAATAGAATAGAATTGAATAGAGTTCTGTGAGTGATACTTCCCAGGCCACTTACTGCCCCAGGGTGCAGTGTGTCCATGACTGAGTGGACCCCTTTTTGCCTTTAAAGCAAGAATAGTGAAAAATCCCTTTAGCTAGACTGACTAGAAATTAGCAGCAAAAAGGCTAAGCATGGTACCTTGTACCTGTAATCCCGGCACTTTGGGAGGCCAAGGAAGACGATTGCTTGAGCCCAGGAGTTCAAGACCAGCCTTGGCCACATACCAAGATTCTCCCTCTACAAAATCAATAAATAAATTTATTTATTTAATATTAAATAAATTGGCAACAGAGTGAGAATGTGGAAAGGAAAAAGAAGGGGGAAGAAAAACAAAAGAAAAGAAGAAAAAAGAAAAAAGGAGGAAAGGAAGAAAGAAATTAGGAGCAAATAATAACACTAATATAAGTCACAGATGGCCTGTATTAGTCTACTGAAGTTGTCCTAACAAAATACCATAGATTGCTGGCTTAAACAACAAAAATTTATTTTCTCACAGTTCTGCAGGCTGAAAGTTCAAGATTAAGGTTGCAGCTAATTCGGTTTCAGATGAGGGCTCTCTTCTTGGCTCGCGGCAGCTGCCTTCTCTCTTCTCCTCGGAAGACTATCTCTCAGTGCATATTTGGAGAAGGAAAATGAATTCTCTTCTGTTTCAGGCCTCACCCCTGCAATGTTGCTTAACCTTAATTACTTCCTGAGCATCCCCAACTCCAAATACAGCCTCATTTGGGGTTAGGACTTTAACATATGGTCTGAGTGGGGAGGGACATAACGCTCAGTCTATAACATTGCCGAACTGAACGACCTACTCTCAGGCTCAGCACAAAATACAACTGTTATTTTCTTCCTGAGTTATGACATATGCAAGATTCTGTTCCTAGGATGTCCTTTTGTTTGTCCTCACACACATTATCTTTCTGATCAATCACATATGATTATGCTTTTCCTTTTTCACTTGATTATTATAGGTTTACAGGTACGTAAAATACTCGAATCTGTCATGATGTCTCATTCACAAAAATGAAATAAAAGCACTGCTGTAATTATTAAGTTTTAAGATTCTAATCATTATCTAATTCCCTAGTAACAAACAAATAGTCCAAAATTTACAAGTTTTTTTTTTTCTAATCTATGAGTCTATGAATCAACATTTTAGCATTTGCTATGTTCAGGCACAGGTAGAGGCCCCAGAGATCACAAAAGAAGCATATGGCACTGTCCCCAGGTGCAAGGAGCTTGTGATTTTAGGGAAAAGATTTACACAGAGCACAGCACTAAAACAACAAAATCTGTGAGATAATAAAATGATAAGGTGTCACGGGAAATAGATGCTATAGAAGGTCAGAAGTTTTCTGTGCAATATGAACTAAATGAAGTCCTTTGGTGGAATTTCTAGGTATGAAAAGGGTGGGGGTTTTTTCAAACCCACTATTGAATTTTAATCAAATATGACATATGCATTTCAAAAAGAAACAAATGGAAAAGTATCCTGATGAAGAGAAGTGTCCTGAAATGGGATTTTCTGTTTACCAGGGAGGAAGAGTCTTCTCTTGTAACACTGGGTCAGATATAAGTGAGGGGAGGAAAGATCTAGGGACTTTCCCTAGATCTGGTAGGAATGATTGCCTTTGTCTGCTCAATGCATTTTAAGTCAAGACACAACTGGCGGTCACCAAGATAATTTACAGAGGAGACCAACAATTACCATGAGGGGTAGATGTGTGGGAGGGCAGAATTTTCCCTTAAAGATTGCTTTCACATTTGGGAATGGCTGAGGAGATGTTTGAGGACTTTCAGGGGAGAAAAAATTTTTTTCCTACCTAATTTACTGGAATGAGTACAAAACACTTGGAAAATTTCTCAGCAGAATGTTTACTGTGTAACCGGCATGAAAATGGGAAATAACATATGCCTAAAATTATCTAGTCACATGAAAAAAGCCCTAGACTTATTTAGTTCAATTCTGCAGAATTTAATTCTATGTATATAGAAGGTTCCTTACGCAAAGGAAATGACCCAACGTTTTGTGTTATTTTATTATACTAAAATATATTCTGTTTACAAAGTGTTATGTTCTAAAAGCAAGCGTATCCCCTACAGTCCAAAAGCTGAGTTTCTACATGTTCTCTGGTGGTTACGGGATATTCATGACAGCAGGGCCGTTTCAGGTTTGACACTGCATTGCCTGGTGTGAGGATGAGTGAAGCTCTGTTACTTTCACTGCTCAGTACTTCCCTAGGCCTTAAGTTCTTATGCCTTGAGCAGTGTACCTTCCGTAACAGCCCTGGGTGTTTCACAATCCATCTCTGAAAATGGCTTGACATAGTAACTGTGGAATTTATTCTGACAATAGTGCCTTTTTAGCATTTTGCATAAAAAAAGTAGAATCTTAGGCTCCGCGCCCCTAGCACAGTGGTTACAGCACCAGCCACATACGCCGAGGTTGGTGCGGTCTAACCCGGCCTGGGCCAGCTAAATAACAATGACAACTGCAACAAAAAAAATAGCTGAGCATTGTGGCAGGCACCTATGGTCCCAGTTACTTGGGAGGCTGAGGCAAGAGAATCACGTTAGCCCAAGAGTTTGAGGTTGCTGTGAGCTGTGACACCACAGCACTCTACGGAGAGCCACATAGTGAGACTCTGTCTCAAAAAAAAAAAAGATTCATAATGAGCTATGATAACTTATGCCAGGACATGCTTTTATCACACAAAAAACAAGCATTAAAAACATTTAGAAATTTTCAGTCCTGCTATTTGGGTCTTTCGACATCAGATTAGAAACTATATCAACAGAAATGGAGCAGGTGTTAGTTTGGAATACCTGTGGCTGTACAGGAGAAGTCTTTGTTTTTTTCCCCAGAATTGTTGTTTCTCTGTAAATGAGGCACATAATGGATGGGGCACATAAAATCTAGGCATGTTTCACACCCACACAATAATGTCCAAGCTGCCCTTTTCTTACTTCTCAAGCCTTTGTCTCTTCTCTCCACTTCCTTCCTAGTTTTATATACTTCCCTTACTTGAATCCTGGGCTCCAGCTAAATTAACACATTTCTTTTCATCTCCGGGCGCCTTATTGACTTTCACTCCTTTATGCTATTGCTCTAACTATCCCTGTTTCCTATATTTGATCATCCTCCTCCACACTCTAAGAATTCAACCCTTCAACCCTTCTTAAATTTCCATTTAGGTTTTTATATCTTACCCACTATCCCTATGATCATTTCAGTGAAATGAACTTTCTTTTTCATAAACACCAGTAGTAATTAACAGCCACAAAATTGATAGAACAATCAATTATGTGAACCCATGTCGTGTCTTTTCCATTTCTGGCTTTCACAATTTTTACATTTTTTACTCACATAAGACATACCTACTATTTGCCCTCAGAAGGAAACTGAATTTTCTGAAGCCAGTGACCATGTTACAATGATCTATTTAACACCCTAAAGCAGTGCCTCTCCAATTGTTCTCCCTTGAGAAGCAACAAGAGTATTACCTTGAAGCTTGTTAGATGTAAATTTTTAAGTGACACCCAAAACCCACTAAATAAGAAATTCTGGGGTGAGGCCCAGCAATTTATGCTTTAACAAGCTTTCAGGTTCATTCTGATGTCAACGTTTAGGAACCAGTGCCCTAGAGCATCTAAAACAGTGCCCTGAATGCAATCCACATTCATGCTATAAATATTTATGGAGTGCCTACTACATGCCTTGCATTTTGTGAGGGATAGTGGAAAAGCAGAAATGGTCCCTGCCTATGTGAGTCTGTAGGCTTACGAAGGAGACAGATATCATTAACTGATTGCACAAATAAACATAAAATGGCAGCTGTCATAAGTTGTATAAAGGAAAAGCACATGAAATTACGAAAACTTATAGTGGAAAATTGATATTGTCTGAGATGTCCTCTTTTTTTTTTTTTGAAACACTGTTACTCTGTCACCCTGAGTAGAGCACTGTAGCATCATCACAGCTCACAGCAACCTCAAACTTCTGGGCTCAAGTGACCCTCCTGCTTTAGACTGTTGAGTAGCTGGGTACTACAGACACCTGCCATAACACTCAGTTAGTTTTCTATTTTTAGTAGAGATGGCTTCTCACTCTTGCTCGGGCTGGTCTTGAACTCCTGAGCTCACACAGTCCACCTGCCTCAGCTTCCCAGAGTGCTAGGATTACAGGTGTGAGCCTCTGTGCCCACACTGAGAAGTGTTTCTGAAAACAGTGTCACTTAAGCTGGAAATGAAGGATGAACATGTGTTTAACAGGTGAAGGGAACCAAAGCACATTCCAGGCTGAGGGAACCACATGTGCAAAGGCGTGTGCTAAAGGAGGACATGGCCATTGTGGCCACAGCCCAGGAAAACAGGAGGGAAACAAAAGATAGTCCTCCCACCCCAAGTTAAAAAACTATGGTCTTTTTCCCAAAATGATGGAGAACAATTTAAGAAAGGTTTAAAGTAGGAAGAGTGGGAGGGGAGGGTCAAGATGGCCGACTGGAAGCAGCTTCCAAAAGAGGCTCCTGTCCAAAAGGAAAGATAACATCCAGAAACTGCCCAATTAAGCTGAAGACTGGGAGCCAGATGAGACAGAGAGAAGTGATAACTGCAGGTCACCTCTGCTGAGGAAAGCTGCAACTCCAAAAAAGCAAGCTTTAGGTACACAATTCATCTGAAAGGAAAAGTGTCCATCCCCTCCCCCAAGAAGGCTGTGGTTTTTCTGTTTCCTTTCTTTTTTCTTTGTTTGCTCCTGCAGGTTTTCTACAGACAAGCAGTGAACTGTGGACTTCTAGCCTCAACCAACAGGAGAATGCTGTGGGAAGTGGGGACTACTGACTCAGAGGGATCCTGCTGCAACTCTGAACACTCTCTTGCTAAACAGAAAAACTGAACTAAAGTCTTCCCTGCCATTCTGAACTTCTAGTACACCCCTCCCTGCTTACCTGACGAACCAGAAGCCTAACACCTGCTGAGACTGAGGGAACAGGATCTTGAGCAGCACCCTCCCTCCTTGTCTGCAGGACCAAGCGCCCTCCCACAAGAGACTCCAGGGGCCGTGCAGAGACTCCCCCCCACCCCAGCCAGGATCCCACCAGCAACTGCAGGGCCCCACATGCCCTCCCAGGCCAGGGACTCCACCAGTGACAGCGTGGCCCTGCACCCCATGCCCACTGGTCCCACACATGGCCCCTCCGGCCAGGGACTCTGCCAATGACCACACACCTCAGCGGCCTGCCCACCAGAGCCTGCATGCCTATCACAGCCAGGGACTCCACCAACAACTGCGCCGGCCCCACACCTTACGCCCAATAGGCCTCTGTCTGCTGCAGCCAGGAACTCTGGGAGCCATGCAACCCGTGTCCTCCCTCCTGGAGCCTCCCTGCTTCTGCACCAGCTCTGGCTATCTGGCCAGGGACTCCAGAAGCTGCACCACCAGAACCCTCCCTGCCTCTGCGCAGAGCCCTCCTCCTAGCCAGAGACTGCTGGGGCCCAGGCTATCTTTGCCAAAGTCACCAGGTGCTAGGTACTCCCAGAACCATGTGCACCATCCCCCACCCTGCTACAGGATCCAGCCACACCCAGCCACACTCCTGAGCTGCTCCCACAGCAGAACTCCCTGGCTGGGGTAGTCCCAGAGGAGCTACACAGGGTCACTCCCTGCAAAGATCCAGCAACAATAGAGTGATACAATGTCTATTTTTGGAGAGATACCTCCCCAACTCCCAGGACGTACAGAGGCAATGGTGAAAAAAAATCATGAGGCAGAATCAATGGAAAAACCCTGGCGATGTGAATAATCAGAGCAGATCAACTCCCCCAAGGAACAACAAGGCAGACACAGCACAAGATCCCATGCATAAACAAATGGCTGAGATGTCAGAAATCGAAATCAGAATCTGGATAGCAAATAAGATCAACAGAAAGGAAGAAAAGATGGAATTAGAACTTCAAGCAGTAATCCAAAAGATGTCTCAAGAAATCAACGAATTCAAACACAAAATGACCAAAGATTTTGACACATTAAGACAAGAGGTTGCAGCCCTCAAAGATCTGAGAAACACAATAGAATCCCTCAGTAACAGAATGGAACATGCAGAAGAAAGGATTTCTGACATTGAAGATAAAGCTTTTGAATGCTCCCAAACTTTCAAAGAGGAAAAGAAATGGAGGGCAAAAATAAATCACTCTCTCAGAGAGCTCTGAGATAATTCAAAGAAAACCAATATTCTCCTTATAGGGATCCCTGAAAGCAACAAAGTGGCCTCACAAGACACAGAGTCTCTTATTCATGAAATTATGAAAGAGAACTTTCCAGACATGCCAAGAGATTCTGAAATTCAGATAGCAGACAGTTTCAGAACTCCAGCACGACTCAACCCGAATAAGACATCCCCAGACACATCATAATAAACTTCACTAAAGTTAATAGGAAGAAGAAAATTCTGAAAGCAGTCAGACATAAGAAAACCATAACCTACAAGGAGAAGAATATTAGAATAACTGCGGATTTCTCTGATCAAACCTTTCAAACTAGAAGAGGATAGTCATCGACTTTTAATCTCCTAAAACAAAATAACTTTCAACCCAGGATCCTGTATCCAGCTAAACTGAGTTTCATTTATTATGGAGAAATTACATACTTTAATGACATCCACATGGTGAGGAAATTTACCATAACTAAACCTGCTCTCCAGGATATTCTCAGATCTATCTTCCATAATGACCAGCGTGATCCTCCACCATGAAAGTAAACCCACTCAGAAACTTTTGATCAAATTCCAACTTCCACATTACGAAAGGATTAAAAATGTCCAATGGACTTTCAAAAGGCTTATAATTATTCTCAATTAATGTGAATGGTTTAAATTGTCCTTTAAAGAGGCACAGGTTGGCTGACTGGATTCAAAAACTTAGGCCAGATATCTACTAAATACAAGAATCTCATCTTACCTTAAAAGATAAATTTAGACTCAAGGTGAAGAGATGGTCATCTACATTCCAGGCGAATGAAAAGCAGAAAAAAACAGGTGTTGCAATCCTATTCACAGATACAATAGACTTTAAACCAACAAAAATAAAGAAGGATAAAAATGGACACTTCATATTTGTTCAAGGTAATAGTCAATATGATGAGATTTCAAATATTAATATTTATGCACCCAATCAGAACGTGCCTCAATTTATAAGAGAAACTCTAACAGACATGAGCAACTTGATTTCCTCCAGCTCCATAGTAGTTGGAGATTTTAACACCCCTTTAGCAATGCTGGATAGATCCTCCAAAAAAAAGCTAAGTAAAGAAATTTTAGATTTAAACTTATCTGTATCCATTCTATATCTGGATCTAACAGACATCTACAGAACAATTCATCCCAACAAAACAGAATGCAGATTCTTCTCATCAGCCCATGGATCATACTCCAAAATAAGTCACATCCTAGGTCACAAATCTAACCTCAGCAAATTTTTAAAAAATAGAAATTATTCCTTGCATCTTCTCCGACCATCATGGAATAAAAGTTGAACTCAATAACAATAGGAATCTGCATACTCATACAAAAACATGGAAGCTAAATAACCTTATGCTGAAGGATAGATGGGTCATAGATGAGATTAAGAAGGAAATTACCAAATTGTTGGAACAAAACGACAATGAAGACACAAACTATCAGAACCTCTGGGATGCTGCAAAGGCAGTCCTCAGAGGTAAATTTGTAGCACTGCAAGCCTTCCTCAAGAACATGGAAAGAGAGGAAGTTAACAACTTAATGGGACATCTCAAGCAACTAGAGAAGGAAGAACATTTCAACTCCAAATCCAGCAGAAAAAAAGAAATAACAAAATTAGAGCAAAATTAAATGAAATTGAAAACAAAAGAATTATACAACAGATCAATAAATCAAAAAGTTGGTTCTTTGAAAAGGTCAATAAAATTGATAAACCTTTGACTAACCTAATCAGGAAAAAAAGAGTAAAATCTCTAATTTCATCAATCAGAAATGCTAAAGA
>CAUYON010052917.1:0-10951 GCA_963573935.1 Arctocebus calabarensis
AGTTCTTGAGACATCTTTTGGGTCTTTTGGATTACTGCTTGAAATTCTAATTCCATCTTTTCCTCCATTGAGCTGATCTTAGTTGCTATCCAGACTCTGAATTCAACTTCTGACATCTCAGCCATTTGCTTATGCGAGGGATCTTGTGCTTCATCTACCTTGTCATTCCTTTGGGGAGTTGATCTACTCTGGTTATTCATAGTGCCAGAGTTTTTCTGTTGATTCCGCCTCATGATTATTTTTCACTGTTGCCTATGACCGTCCTCAGAGTTGGGGAGGTGTTTCTCCCTGATCAGACCCTGGCAGGATCACTTTGTTGTTACTGGATCTTTGTAGGGAGTGACCCTGTGTAGCTCCTATGGGACTACCCCACCTAGGGAGTTCTGGCTGCAGGAGCAGCTCCGGAGTGTAGCACGCCTGGATAAAGCAGCAGGGTGTGGGATGGGGCACCCAGTGGCCTTTGCAAAGGGAGCCCGTACCGCCAACAGTCTCTGGCTGGGAGGAGGGCTCCAGAGGGAGGTCACGTGTTGTGCAGCCTCCTAAGTTCCTGGCGATATGGGGGGTGGTGAGGAGGCTGAGAGGGTAGGGGAGGAGGTGGGTTGTGTGGCTCCCAGAGTTCCTGGCCCGGGTTGGCAGGTGGAGGCCTGGCAGGTTCCTGGAGGAGCCCCTGGCTGGTGTGGGCAGCTGGCAAAGGTCCAGCATGGGTGTCCCAGTGGGGTCCCTGGCCACAGCAGGCCAGGCAGTGAGCTAAGGCCTGGCAGAGTCCCTGGCTGCTGCAAGCAGAAGGCCGAGTCCCAGAGGGCATGGATCAGAGCCACACGGGGATCCAGGAGGTCAGTAGGCCATGGCTGGGCAGGGCACAGATCGCCCTGGGAGGGAGTCCCAGTGGACTTCCTGGCTGCTGCTGGCAGCACGTCAAGGCCCCGTGGGGTGCCAATTGGGGCTACACGGGGCTCCCAGTGCAGTGGAGTTACTGCTGTGGGTGGCAGGTCTGGGGTATGGATGGGAGCCGGGCAGGGGTCTCATTGGGCAGCGGGCCAAGGCTGGGCAGGGCACAGATCCGCACCACACTGGAGTCCCTGTGCACTTCCTGGCCATTGCTGGCATCTGGCTAAGCCCCAGCGGGGTGCCAATCAAGGTGTGAAGTCCCAGGGGAGTTCCTGGCCTGGTGGCACAGGCCAAGGCCCAGAGAGGGTCCCAGTGGAGTTTCTGGCCACTGCAAGTGGCAGGCCTAGGCCCAGTTAGGCACGAATCAGAACCACATGGGGTTCCTGGCAGCATCCCTGGCCTGGGGACTAGCTGGGGCTCAATGGTGCCCCAAGTCTCTTATCTGGTGGGCTGCCTGATCTGACAGATAGGGACAGTGGGCACTGCTCAAGTCCTCCTCCCTCAGTTTCAGCAGAGGTCAGGCTTCTGGTACGTCAGGTAAGAGGGGAAGAATGTCCTGGTTTTCTATTATTATCTGGTGCATGTCTATGAGACTCGTGTTTTTGTTATAGTACAGTTCATTGATTCTTTACATAAGCTGGTATAATGATGACATCATGACTGAGCAGACTGATGGGCATAGAACCTAATAATGTCCTGGACGGGATTTACACAGGAAAGACACCTCATAGCTTGTCTGGGTAATTCTGTGAGCTGTTTGGGTTTTTTCTGGACTTGTCACTCAGTTGAAATACCTTGGAGAACTTAGGCAAGAGTGTGGAGGTCTTTGAGTGTTGTCTAGGGCCCCAGACTGAGCCACCAAGCAGACGGAGATACCAGTTTTTGGTTGTCAGTTTTCACATTTTGTATCAAATCACTAATAAGATAGGTACATTTTTTATATTTACCTGGATAGAGCCAGAACATATTCTTCTTGGTAAAGTATCTCAAGAATGGAAGAGAAAGTAGCCAATGTGCTCAATACTACTATGAAGCCAATATATAATCACCTCATACAAATGATAAAACTTTCATACAAATGATAAAACATAATTGTAGTCTAGAAAGAAGAAGGGAAGAGGAAAGAGAGGGGAGGAGAGGGAGGAGAGCGGGAGGAGGAAGGGTATTTAGTCGGACCTCACTAAATGTGCATACTGCAATGGTACGCTTCAAAATTATTAAGAGTAGATTTTAAATGTCTTATCATAACAAATAAGCAAGAGAGGTGATGGTTATGTTAATCAATTCAATGTAAGCATTCCACATTGTTTATCAAACCACCACATTGTACCCCATAAATGTATTAATATACATGGTTATTATTTAACAATAAAAAAAGAAATTGGATTAAATAACAATAATCTTGGCCAAATAAATACTTGAAACTCAAAAATCAAGTAAAAAAAAAAAAAGATAGGTACCTAATAAGATAGTACCTTCAAAAACAAATAAAATAATCAATTTTAAAAGATGAAACTGTTGGAGTTACTTTTGTAAAACTCTGAAACAGGACCTGTATAGCTTACAAAAATAAACTCATGATGAATAAAAAATTTAAACCGAGTCATGAAAGTATAAGAAGAAAATGTGGGAAAAACTCTTGATAATATTGGCCTATGGAGAGAATTTATGAAGAAGACCCCAAAGGCGCTCACAGCAACAACAAAAATAAATAAATAGGACCTCAAGTTAAAAAGTTTCTGCCCAGCTAAGGACAGAACTGACAAAGCAAAGAGATACCCATGGGAGATGATAGTTTAATGTTACACATCCAGCAAGGTGCTGATAACCAGAATCTACAAAGAACTCAAGCAAATCAAAAAGAAAAGATCGAACAATGCCAATAAAAACTGGGCAAGAGACATGAACAGAAACTTTTCTCATAAGGACAGACCAAAGTCCAACAAACATGGACTGTTTGGAAAACAGCTCATTGGAAAAATGCTCATTGTCCCTAATCATTAGAGAAATGCAAATCAAAACAACTTGGAGATATCAACTAATCCCACAGAGAATAATCCACATTATAAGGTCCCAAAGCAACAAATGTTGGCCTGGGTGTAGAAAGAAAGGAACACTCATGTGCTGTTGGTGAGACTGTAGACTAGTACAATCACTATGGAAAGAAGTATGGAGATTCTTCAAAGAACTAAAAGTAGACTTACCATTTGAACTTTTTAATTATGGCCATTCTGAAAGGGATAGAGTAGTATTTCATTATTGTTTTAATTGACATTTTCATAATGACTTGTGATGTTGAGCTTTTAAAAATATGTTTGGTGGCCATTTGTCTGAATTTTTTTGAAAATTTCTGTTCTTGTGTCCATTTTCTATGGGGTATTTACCGAAAGGAAAAGAAGTCATTTTTTAGAAAGACACCTGAACTTGAATAATTTGAATAATGTTTACTGCAGCACAATTCACAATCGCAAAGATGTAGAAGCAGGTGAAGTGTTTATCAATTCTTGAGTGGATTAAGAAAATAAATGCATACACACAAACACACACATACATACCAAGGAGCACTACTGAGCCACAAAGAGATATTAAATAATATATTTTGCAGCAACATGGATGGAACTTGAGACCATTATCCAAAGTGAAGTATCTCAGGAATGGAAAAACTAATACTACACGTACTCTCTAATAATTAGGAGCTCATCAATGGGTATACATGGGAAAAAAGAGATGTAAACATCATTGGAATCCAAAAAGGGGAAGGGATCAGAGGGGTAAAAACTTTCCTGTCACATTTATTGAACATTATCCTGGTGACAGGCCCACTAAAATCCGCAACTTCAACATTATGTAAGGTATCTGGATAACAAAAGCATTTGTACCCCCTTAATATTTTGAAATTTAAAAAAACAGAAGCCATAGTAATAATGTAAAGGGAATGAACTTATAAACTGATTCAAAAAGAACAGGAAATTATTCCTGGCCTTAATAGCAAGTTAACCAAGAATTCAGATATTCTTCGAGTAATTGTCACTACTATGCCCAGGAGGGAAAAATATATAAACTCTTCTCATATTTTCATATTGTTCATAGCATCAAATGTTTAGGCACATAATTTTCAAAAAGAATTGTGTAATTATAGTTTAAATTACTTATTTACAAATTCAGAATATTGTATACATAGGTAGCTTTCTGTCTAAGCTTTCAGTGACTGCTATTGGTAGCAATTTGGAAACCTCTTATACAGTACAGATAATCTGCTGACTTCAGCTTTCTTTTTTTTTTTTTTTTTTTTTTTTTTTAGACAGAGCCTCAAGCTGTCACCATGGAGAAAATGCCGTGGCATCACAGCTCACAGCAACCTCTAATTCCTGGGCTCAAGCAAGTCTCTTGTCTCTGCCTCTCAAGTAGCTGGGACTACAGGTCCCCGCCACAATGCCTGGCCATTTTTTGGTTGCAGCCGTCATTGTTGTTTGGCGGGCCTGGGCTGGATTTGAACCTGCCAGCTCAGGTGTACGTGGCTGGTGCCTTAGCCCGCTGAGCCACAGGAGCCGAGCCAACTTCAGCTTTCTTTAAGAGCTTCTAGGGTAAAAGTCAACAAATTATGGTGAGACAATTAAATATTTTTCTATGGAGGTAAAAAGTAAGAATATATTGAAGATATATTTAGAAATTTCAGACAATACATTTGAAATGAAAAAAGTGAGAACTCTATTATTACTACGTCTCAGTAACATGAATTATATACTTGTTGCTGTGAGTGGTCATATGGTGTTACTATCTCAACATTGTTTAGAAATACGTTGAGCCATTATTTCATTGTCTTGATAAAAAAATAAGAACCACATTTGAGAACTCATGATAGCACATGTGAATATGACATTTTTCTCATTAAAAGGAGATTCTATGGAGCCTTACCATTCTTATAATCTAACAGGTACTTTTTTATTATTTCTTATCCTTAATCTTCTATTACTTTGTAACTTCTTATATCAATGATGTATGTTTTGTTTCCCTTCTTTTACTTTTAAGAATCCTGTCCCTAGCCAAGCCTGGTGGCTCATGTCTATAATCCTAGCACTCTGGGAGGCCGAGCTGGGTGGATTGCCCTGAGCTCAGAGGTTCGAGACTAGCCTGAGCCAGAGCCAGTGTTAGCCGCTGTCTCTACAAAAAAAAAAAAAAAAAAAAAGCTGGATGTGTGGCAGGCGCCTGTAGTCCCATCTACTTGGGAGACTGAAGAGAGAGAATTGCTTAGGCCCAAGAGTTGGAGGTTGCTATGAGCTATGATGCCACAGCACCCTACCGAGGGCACAAGTGAGACTTTGTCTCAATAAAAAAATAAAAAAGAATAATAAAAAAGAATCCTGTTCCTGAAACCTGACTAGCCGTATTACTATAAACTAAAATTCAAGGAAAAATAAATTCTCAGCACTAGAAATTATCTAGAAACCATCTGCTTAGAGTTTAATATTAAGATTCACTATTTCTGAGTTTAAGTTTTATGTATTTTTTCAAAAATGGACTTTTCGTATATAAAGTAAAAATATGTTGCATGAGAATTTGGAGGCCAAATAACTCTATTCTGAATGGATTTTAATGTGTGAGAGAACTAAAGAGATGTCAGTCTATTAAAACATAAAACAAGGAAAGAATTATGAATTAATTCAAATATAATGGATAATGGCAAGGAAATTTTTTTGGCATTTTTAAAACTCAAGGTTACTCAATGTTTATTTTTAATCTATTATATATAAATGAAATTTAATCATGGGATTCTAAGAAATATTTCAATAGAGTAATCATAGAACAATTTCCTTTTAGAACATTTTTCATAGCTATCTGGGGGCTTTGTATTTATTTTAAAAATTGTCATTGTCTTTGTTCTCTTGCTCTTCTTGAATAATAAGGGTCTTAATGAACAGATCCCTTCAAATTCTATTGAAAAATGACTATACTTTTATGCCATTGCTGAGCTATGCCAAATTAAGTTCCAACATTTATAGGCATTACAGTTGGAAGTATTTTTTCTAAGCCTATTTTATTTTTAATTTTTTAATAGTAAACTAATTGTGATGTCTCATACAAGGTAGATATAATATTTACTTTCAAACTTAAAAATTAGGTCCAAGTATAACTGCATAAAAGTAAAAACTAAACTTGAAAATCAAACAGATTAATGAAGGCTGCAGAAACGTTAAGCTGACAATCAGAAATAATACTTTTCCATCTGCAGCACATGAGACAAAGTTTTCTGTTTTCTTAGAACCAACTTGACTTATTTGCAAACTTACTGTGTGATATATTGTCTTATTTTTTAATCAGTCATTCTGGCATTTGACAGAGTACTACTAGTGGAAAGACTTTTCACTACATTTACGCTTATATCAGTAAGAAAAAGAAAAAAAAATTAAACTGACTACAGGTTAAAAGATTAAATGAAATCCAATTATCCTAAAATTTCTCAAGGATATGTCAAGTCTTGAGAATGCAAATAGCATATGCATTTAATTAAAAAATCAAGTTGGCCAACTTGTTTTTCATTATGTAAGTTAATGGTTTCTCTCGTCATTTCTAAAAATTTTAGACTTAACATGGACCAAATTAAGACCAGAGAAATCATTAAATTTACGTAATGAAAAACAAGTTGGCCAAATAAATGTTCATTTCTAATTTCTAACTATTGAATTCTAAGCTGTACCTCCTTTTAGTTTATTTCACTTTTTCTAAATATAATTTTAGATACACTCATAATTATTGATATAATATTGTATGTTGACAGTCAATAGAATGAAAAGCCATATGTGTTCATCTTTATGAGGTTATTTGTGTTCCCCAAAGCAAATGCTTTCCGATGTCTTTAATTTCTCATTTTGTTCTTGGTCTCTTAGCATCTTTCTGTTAGCAAGTTTTGAACAAGTTAATGTTAAGGATAAGCCACACAACCAAACACAAAAGTCATGTCTGTATCAGGACTGCAGGTGTCACAGATATTTGTAGCACATTCTGTTTGCTTTGGTGCTCAGAAGAGCAATACTTCTTTTTTTTTTTTTGGCCGGGGCTGGATTTGAACCTGTCACCTCCAGCATATGGGACTGGCACCCACAGGCACTGCCCTAGCAATACTTCTCAATGATTTGATGGCTACAAATGAGGTGAGGTAACTGATGAATGACAAGAGAAAGTGCAAGGAATATAGGTAAAAGATGGAAAATGTAAAGCTTTGATCAGGAAAGAGCAGTATCGCAGCTTTTCTTCTATTTGTCATTGGGAAATTATTTTTTTCTTTATTTGAATATAAGTGACTTTGTGCAATTCACATAGTACTAAGATGCACAGTCACAAGTAATTTTTGACAAATATTTTCTCCTAATTTTTGAAATAAAATAAGATATACAACATGATGTGGTGAAATATATAGGGATAGTGAAATGTTTACCATCATGACACAAGTTAATATTCATTATCACACACATTATCATATTCATTTTTTCTGTGTCTGTGTATGGCAACAGCAGCTAACATCTAGCCATTCAGCAACAATACTAAATACATTGTTTTTGTTTTTTTGAGATGGAGTCTCACTATGTGGCCCTCGGTAGAGTGCAATGGCATCACAGCTCACAGCAACCTCAAGCTCCTGGGCTCCAGTGATTCTCTTGCCTCAGCCTCCCGAGTAGCTACAGGCGTCCGCCACAATGCCTGGCTATTTTTTTTTGCAGTTCTCAATGTTGTTTAGCAGGCTCTGGCTGGGCTCAAGTACACCACCTTTGATGTATGTGGCTGGCACCCTACTCACTGAGCTACAGATGCTGCCCCCAAGTGAGATCATGTAATATTTTGCTTTTTGTCTCTAGCTTCTTTCGCTTAGCGCATATGTCGTCCAAGTTCACACAAATTGTGGCAAATGAAAGGACCTCCTTTTTTAAGGCTGAATAATATTACTTTATATTTTATCCAGTTTTTTTTTATCCATTGGTCCACATTCATTGTAACTTCGTTCACAATAGCCGAGACATGGAAAAATCCTGTACGGTTTGGATCTATATTTATGAGAAGAGTTGAATTACTGTACTGTCAATATGTTGAGTAAATCAAATCAGACCCCACGTACAAATGGACACTCTGACCAGTTTGGATCAGAATAAAATATTGAAGGAAATTATAACGTCTCATTCTCTCTCTTTCTCTTAGATTTCTGAACCAGTTGAGAATTTTACTGGCTGCATAGAAGTTACAGAAATTAATAACTGGGGACCTTTCATTCCATCAAGAGCAGTGAAAAAAAATCACGTTGACAACTGCAGGTAGTGCCCCTAGTAATTTTTCAAATCCCTTGTTCAAATAACCACATCATAATGTATGATTTCCAATTGAAATGATCTAATCAAGTGAGACTGTATCTACTGCATTTTGTTTTTTTCCTCACACATCCACGTTCTACTTCACTCTCTTATTGACTGCAAATTGTTTAAGCTATATCCCAGTGAAGGTGGAATATTTATTTATAATGTGCATCTGATTTGTGCTGTACAAGGTATAACATACTACATATTAACCAACAAATAGTTATGATCAGAAAACGAAATAAGCACATTCACAATCGTGCATAGAGTGTATTGGTTAAAGGTAAAAATGTTTACTTTCCCCAAATTATCACTCCCCAAAAGTTGTCCTTGTGGTTAAATTTCTACTATTAGTTACAAATTCCTTTCAGACAATCTGATCTTACTGCAAGACTCTCCAAATGTGTTTGGGGGTGGAGGTGCGCTACAGATATAGTATGTTTAAGACAATATTAGGCATTAATACATCAATATGAAGTAGATAAAACATTATTTTTTCCTGATTATTAAGGGGGAAAAAAGCCATTTGTTTTAGCTTTGTGGTACATTGGAAAAGACTAAGTAGGGCAGGATGGTGTGGCAGGTTGCTTGATCATGGGGCAATATAAAACCTCACATCCTAATCAATGTGAAATCACTCCAGATTGTAGTTTTGATTTGCATTTCCCTTATTAATGAGCATCTTTTCATGTACATATTGGCTATTAGCATACACCCTTTTGAGAAATTTCTCTTTGAATCCTTTGACCATTTAGAAGTAGGGTGTTTTTTTGTTGTTGTTGTTATTCTTGTGCTTTGGGGGTCCTTTATTCTGAATATTTATCCCTTGTCAGTTATTTGACTTGTAAATATTTCCTTCTTCCTTTCTGGGGGTTTCTTTATTTTTTACTCTGTTGATAAGTCTTTTGCTATACGGTACATTTTTCACTTTTCAAGAAATTTAACTTGTTTATTTTTTCTTTTACCGCCTTTGGTGTCATATCCAAGATATCACTGCCAAATCTGATGTCATGAAGTTTTTGCTGTACTTTTTTCCTAATAGCTTTATAGTTATAGGGCTTAAAATTAGTTCTTTATTCCATTTTGACTTAATCATTCTATATAGTGTTAGGTAAGGGTTGAACTTCATGCTTTTGCATGTAGATATGTAGTTTTCCACCAACATATACTGAAAAGCTATCCATTCCCCTATTGAATGTTCTTAGCACCTTTGTGAACAATCACATGTACAAGGGTTTATTTCTGGGTTCTTTATTCTAAACCATTGGTCTATATGTTGGTCTTTATGCAAGTACCAAAAGGTTTTGATGATGGTATCACTGTAGTTAAGTTTTGAAATCACAAAGTGTGAGAACTCCAATTATTTTCTTCTTTTTCAAAAATGTTTTGTCTATTCAGAGTCCCTTGAGATTTCACATAAATTTTTATTTTTTTTGTTAAATCATATCTGTGTACATTAATTCAATTATGGAGTACAATGTGCTGGTTTTACATACCATTTGAAATATTTTCATCAAACTGGTTAACATAGCCTTCACCGCATTTTCTTAGATATTGTGTTAAGACATTTATACTCTACACTTATAGGTTTTTTTATTTCTGAAAAAAAAAAGTCATTGAGATTTTGCTAGTGATTGCATGGAATTTTTAGATTGCTTTGGGTAATGTTAACATCTCAAAACTTGCTAAGTTTTTTGATTCACAAACATGAGATGTGTTTTAATTTATTTTTTCTTATTTAATTTCTTTTGACAATTTTTTTTTTGCACTTTTTTTTTTTTTTTTTTTTTTTGGCTGGAGCTAGGTTTGAATCCACCACCTCCGGCATAGGGGGCCAGTGCCCTACTCCTTTGAGCCACAGGTGCCGCCCTTTTTTGGAAATATTTTATAGTTTCCATTATAAAGGATTTCCAATTCCTTGGTTCAGTTAATTTTTCAGTATTTTATTAGTTTTGATGCTATTATAAATTAAACTAATTCTGTAATTGCTTTTCAGATTGTTCATTTTTAGTGTGTGAAAAGAAACTGACTTTTATGTGTTGACGTATCTTGCTACTTTGTCGAATTCATTTATCAGATTGAACAGAATTATTTTTGTGACGTTTGGGAGATTTTCTTACACATAAAATCATATTATCTGTGAAAATTTGTTTTACTTTTTCCTTCCCAATTTGGATCCCTTTTTGTTTGTTTGTTTGTTTAAGGGCTCTAGCTAGAACATCTAGTACTATGTTAAATAGAAGAGACCAAAGGAAGCAGCTTAGGGGTCTTTTCCCCAGTGTACATTCTTGTTTGGTTTATTGAAGATTGGGTGGTTGTTAAGTTGTTGGTTTCATTTCCTGGTTTTCTATTCAATTCCGAATGTCTATGTTTCTATATTTGTACCAGTACCATGCTGTCTTGACCACTATGGCCTTGTATTACAGCCTAAAATCTGGTATGGTGATACACCAGCTTTGTTTTTATTACTAATAACTGCCTTCACTATACAGGTTTTTTTTTTTTTTTGGTTCCATACAAAACGCAAAATCATTTTTTTCCAAGTCTTGAAAATAGGATGTTGGTATTTTAATAGGAATGGTGTTGAATTGGTAGATTGCTCTGGGAAGTATAGACATTTTAACAATGTTGATTCTTCCCAGCCATGAGCATGGTATGTTCTTCCATTTCATCAGTTTTTTATATAAAGATTTTTAATGGGATAATGATCTTTAAAATTAATG
>CAUYON010052918.1:0-16116 GCA_963573935.1 Arctocebus calabarensis
CAGGCGCCCGCCACAACGCCCGGCCATTTTTTAGGTTGCAGCCATCATTGTTGTTTGGTAGGCCCAGGCTGGATACGAACCCGCCAGCTCAGGTGTACGTGGCTGGCGCCTTAGCCCGCTGAGCCACAGGCGCCGAGCCCAATTCAGAGAAATTAAGTAAGTATACCTACCTTGTTGTGCAACCATTGCCACCTTCTCTCTCCAGAACTTTTTCATCTTCCCAAACTGACACTCCAAACTCATTAAACATGAACTTTCCAATCCTCCTTCCCCTAGCCCCTGGCAACCCCCATTCCACTTTCTGTCTCTGTGAACTTGACCCCTCGAGGGCCCTCATACAAGTGTAACCACACAGTGTTTGTCTTTTTGTGACTGGATTATTTCACTGAACAGAATGTCCTCAAGGTTCAGCCATACTGGAGCACGTGTCAGAGTCCCCTTCATTTTTAAGTCTGAATAATATTTCACTGTTACCGACAGACCAGTTTTTTACCCAAATGCTGGTGGGCATTTGGCTGTTTATACCTTTTGCCTCTTGTCCGGAATGCTGCTATGAACACAGATGTACAAACATCCGTTTGAGTCCTTCCTTTCAACTGTCTTGGGCATCGCACATTCTATAATTTCCAGAAACTTTATAGCTTTGCTGCTATCACAAATCGCATGTCGTTTTCTATTGTATTTAGTTGACTGTTGGCTGACTCTCTCTTTTTATGTCCCACATCCAATCTGTCAAGAAATGCTGTCAGATTGACCTTCAGAGTATGTTCAGAATCTGGCCCTAGGGTACAGGCAAAACTTACTAAATGCAGAATACAAACGTCTTCATACAATAACTAAGAAAATGCCATGAAGGGCATGTTAAACAGTCTGATGAAAACATTTCAGGTTGTATATGAAACCAGCACATTGTACCCCTTGATTGCACTAATGTACGCAGCTATGATTTAATTTAAAAAAATGAATCTGGCCCTTTTCACACCCCTCCACTGATTACAGCTGTCAGAGCCACACAGCCTCTCACCTGCACTACCCAGGCTTCTGAGCAGCTCCCCAAATCTACCTGTGCCCTATATCCTTTTCCAGAGAGCAGGCAAGAGCTCCTTTCAAAACACAAATAGGTTTCTCCTTGCCCTAGTACTCCCACATGACTCTGAGAAGCCAAAGCCTCAGGAAGGGGTCATGAGAGCTGTGGGATCTGCCCTCGTCCACCTTCCTGACGCCTTGGACTGGCTGTTCCTTCCAACTGGGACACGTTCTGCCCAGAGGTCTGGCAGCTCTTGCACATCTCTCTTTGACATTGCGTGTGCTCCCCAGAAGCAGAACACGAGGTGAAGATTTGTTGTGAGTGATTCGTTAAGAAAAACAAGAAGGGCGGTGAATAACTGGGCCCAGCAAGGAAGGAGGAAAGGGGACTCCCAGGGCAGGTGACTCTGGCCTGGCCATGTGGAGGAGCTCTGGAAACAGGGCAACAGCTCAGGGCATCCTAAGGAGGGCACGGGAGTTGGGCATCCCCAACCCCAAGCCAGGCATTTGTTAAGTCATGTGTTCCCAGTGTAGCCACTGTGTGAGGACATGGGGACGGGATCCAAGGGGCAGTGGGACCTTTTGAAGTCTTCCAGTGCTGTGCGGCGGGGCCAGGTCCTGTTGAGCTTTCCCCAGTACATGTTCCTCTCCCAGCGCGCTGTACCATCCACTGATTTGCTTGTCATCTCCCCCCAGCTAGGCCATATTACTATCCATTTATTGTAATGTGGGACCCCTGTGATTACAGGAGGACCTGGAACACACCAATTGCTCATCAAAAATCATTAAAGAAGGGCTCGGTGCCTGTAACTCAACGGGCTAAGGTGCCAGCCACGTACACCTGAACTGGCAGGTTCGAATCCAGCCCAGGCCCAACAAACAACAATGACGGCTGCAACCAAAAAATGGCCGGGCGTTGTGGCGGGCGCCTGTAGTCCCAGCTACTTGGGAGGCGGAGGCAGGAGACTCGGTTGAGCCCAGGAATTGGAGGTTGCTGTGAGCTGTGATGCTACAGCACTCTATCCAGGGTGACGGTTTGAGGCTCTGTCTGAAAAAACAAAACAAAACAAAATCATCAAAGAAGGGCAAGGCCTGTGGCTCAGTGGGTAGGGCACAGGCCCCATATACTGAGGGTGTTGGGTTCAAACCTGGCCTTGGCCAACTGCAAAACAGAAAAATAGCCAGGAGTTGTGGCAGGCACCTGTAGTCCCAGCTACTCAGGAGGCTGAGGCAAGAGAATCACCTAAGCCCAGGAGTTGGAGGTTGCTGTGAGCTGTGATGCCATAGCACCCTACAGGGGGTGATAAAGTCTGTCTCTACAAAAAAAAAAAAATCATCAAAGAAAGGCAGCGCCTGTGGCTCGTTGGGTAGGGCGCCAGCCCCATATACCTAGGGTGACGAGTACAAACCCGGCCCCGGCCACCTAAAACAGCAGTGGCAACTGCAACAAAAATAGCCAGGTGTTGTGGTGGACACCTGTGGTCCCAGCTACTTGGGAGGCGGAGGCAAGAGAATCGCCTAAGCCCAGGAATTGGAGGTTGCTGTGAGCTGTGATGCCACGGCACTCTACCGAGGGCAACAAAGTGAGACTCTGTCTCTACAAAAAAAAAAAAAAATCCCTTCATTCTCGGAGTCTTTCCTTCTACTCTCAGGTTTTCTGGGAAAGGCATTAGCACTTTCACAGAGCTTGGAATAAGGGCCTTCATAAATCTTACCTGACTTTCAAGGGACTAGAAGACCTGAACTGTCACCTGGGTTACACACTTGATGAAAAGAGAGCCACAGAGGGCAGTAAGCATAGGAACAGGTGTGCAGCGCCCCCGGGATTAGGGAATTGTGAATGGAAACCTCCCAGAGACACCACGCCACGCCCCTTAGAATGCTGACGGCCAGAAATCTGACAATACCGGATGTTTGCACAGCAGCAGGAACGCGCACTCGCTGCTGGCAAGGAATGGAAAACAAAGTGGCTCAGCAGCGTCTTACAAACCTGAACGCAGTCTGATCGCAACCCGATTCAGCAGCGGTGCCCCGAGATATTTATCTGCCCAACTGAATTGAAAACGTATACCCATATAAAAAGCAACACACACAAAAATTTTTAGCAGGTCTATTGGTAATCACCCCCCAGATTGGAAACAGCCAAGATGTCCTTTAGTAGGTGATCGCATAAACTGTGGTACATCCAAAAAATGGAAAATTATTCAGCACTAAAATGAAATGAGCGATCAAGGCATGGAAAGGCCTGGGGGAAAGGAAATGCAATTACTGACGGAAGGAAGCCGATCTAAAAAGGCGACACACTGTGTGAATCGTATTATGTCACATTCTGGAAAAGACAAAACTATGGAGACCATGGAAATATCAGTTGTTGCCAGGGACTGGGGGGTAAGGGGAAGGAGAAAGGGATGAATAGGGCAAGCAGGTGTGATGCTACCATGGTGAGCTACAGTGGTGGATACACAACATTCTGCCTTTGTGACAACCCACAGAACTGTGGACCATGAGGTGAGACTTAATATACACTATGGACTTTAATTAATAATAATGTATCAACATTGGGTGGCGCCCGTAGCTCAGTGGGTAGGGCATCAGCCACATACACTGAGGCTGGTGGATGCGAACCCAGCCCAAGCCAGCTAAAACAATAATGACAACTACAATAACAACACCACAAAAAATAGCCAGGTATTGTGGCAGGTGCCTGTAGTCCTAGCTACTGGGAGGCTGAGGCAAGAGAGTTGCTTAAACCCAAGAGTTGGAGGTTGCTATGAGTTGTGATGCCACAGCACTGTACCCAGGGCGACAGCTCGAGACTCTATCTCAAATTAAAAAAAAAAAGAATAAAAATAACGTATCAACATTGGTTCATTAATTATAGTATATGTACCACACCAATGCAAGATGTTGAAAATACGGGGAAAAAAACAAAAAAATAAGGAAAACCACTGGAGTGGGGTATATGGGAACTAATTGCTCAGTTTTTCTATCTGTCTATAAATCTAAACCTTCCAAAGAATAAAATCTATTAGTTAAAAAGGAAAAAGAGTAAATTGACAATGTTTATTTCTTTGGGAGTGCTTTTTGTTTGTTTGTTTGTTTATATTTCTGGCTGTAATCCCAAAATCCGACAGTGAGGTTTTCTTTCCATGTTTTCTACGTTTCTTAAATCACATAATTGATACATTAAAAACTTCCTTATCAAAAAAATTCAGAATGCTAAGAAAGTATGCAAAGTGAAAAGTCAAGCCCAGTTCATCCCATACGTACAACATGGGGTGAATTGTTCTCTATGCATTTCCATAGACGTATCTATACCAGCATGAGATTCTATCAGCTGGAACGGGCTCCTCCTGGGAGAATTTACTAAAAGCGATTTAAGCAAATGGTGTTTTTATTTCACCCACAATCCAAGAATTCTGAACTTAAGTAGGTCTGAGAGTTAGCTCAGTAGCTCGGGGGTATTTGGTGGCTCCCAGAGCCCCGAGGATTTTCAGATACTTTCCTTCCTTTTTGTGACCTTGTGGCTACAAGATGAACATACCCCTCCCCCAGTGCACCTGCTAAATACCTCTGTGTTCAAGGCAAGAAGAGGAAACGGCTGCCACATCCCACATCTGGAGCTTTTATCAGGAAAGCAAAGATTTCCCAGAAAGCTACCAACAGATTTCTATACTTGTCTCATTTGCCAGATGTGTCCACGGCCACCTCTAGGCGTGGCTGAAGGGAGAAAAGCAAGTAATTAACTTCTTCCACCACTAGAGGGAACAGCATCAAAGAAGGCGGTTGACAATTGCTTTGGAGATGGCCAACAGCTGCATCTCACAATACAGCTATTCTTCACTTGTATATGTTTTCAACTAACAATGTCTTAAAGAGTCTCTCAGTACACTTACATCATTCCTTCTAACTCTGCATGGTATTCCATAGTATAAATAGATGGTAATTTGTTACGAGTTGATAAACATTTAGATTGCTCCTAACTCACTATAATTTCAAACAATACTGCCACAGATGTCTCGTACATGTTTCTGGAGGCAGATGTGAAAGTGTCGTGGACCCGCTATCAGCAGTTATTTTGTCAAATGGTAAGGGTGTTTGGAAACTGTTAGATTCTGCTGAACCCCTCTCCCCCCAAAGAAATGGACCAATTTAAATTGCCACTAATGTTACATTCCTAAGTGCCTCTTTCTCATGCCCCCATCAACAGTGGAAAAATTAAATTTTGTTTAAATGAGGAGCAAAAATATCACATTGTTTTATTTTTAACTACTGGATTACTGGGTGTTTGGGTTGATACTCTAGGTTGTTTATGGCATAACAGATAATTATGAGAATGACAAATAATAGTCTTTTCTCTTTTCAATGTTTGTATCTTTTATGTGGACTAGCGCCTTTTTATTTTGGGGGTGGAGGGTTTAAAACTCTTTTTCAGCTGAATGCTTAGTTCACTTATGTTGTATTTATCATTGTCTAATTGGTGCATTTGAGGCTAATGTTTTGTCATCATGCACAGCTTTTGCTATGTGATGATTTTTGTGACTATTTCTAAATAACTTTTAGCATTTTTTTAATTGGATGAAGGGAGTTTATTATGTATACATTTGTTACTTTTATGCTTATTACTTAAAGCAATTCAAAGGTATATACTTGGCTCAGTGCCTGTGGCTTAACAGGCTAAGGCGCCAGCCGCACACACCTGAGCTGGCGGGTTCAAATCCAGCCCAGGCCCACCAAACAACAATGACGGCTGCAATTAAAAAATGTCCGGGTGTTGTGGTGGGTGCCTGTAGTCCTAGCTACTTGGGAGGCAGAAGCAAGAGACTCGCTTGAGCCCAGGAATTGGAGGTTGCTGTGAGCTGTGATGCCACAGCACTCTATCCAGGGTGATAGCTTGAGGCTCTGTCTCAAAAAACAAAAACAAAAAACAAAGTTATATACTTAATAATAACAAATTCAGGGTGGTGCCTGTGGCTCAGTGAGTAGGGTGCCAGCCCCATATATCGAGGGTGGTGGGTTCAAACCCCGCCCTAGCCAAACTGCAACAAAAAAAACCTGGGTATTGTGGTAGGAGCCTGTAGTCTCAGCTACTCAGGAGGCTGAGGCAAGAGAATTGCCTGAGCCCAAGAACTGGAGGTTGCTGTGAGCTGTAACATCACAGCACTCTACTGAGGGTGACAAAGTGAGACTCTGTCTCTAAAAAAAAAAAAAAAAAAAAAAAAATTCAAGCAAATGCCTCATTCATGTGGCTAAAAGTAAAAATTTCACACTTACCTCCACCTCTCTTCCCCAAAAGTAATTGCTACTCACAGTTTTGGATTCTTTCTTTTTTTCTTTTTTTGAGACAGAGTCTCACTATGTTGTGCTGGGTAGAGTGCTATGGTATCACAGCTCTGGCAACTTCAAACTCTTTTGGGCTTTAGCAATTCTCTTGCCTCAGCCTCCCAAGTAGCTGGGACTACAGGCAACCACCTCAATGCCCAGCTATTTTTTTATTGCAGTTGCCATTGATGTTTACCTGGGCCGGGCCGGGTTTGAACCTGCCACCCTTGGTGCATGTGGTCGGCGCCATAACCACTGTGCTACAGGCGCTGCCCCAGATTCTTTCTTAAATGATTATATGCATAAGTTCATTTTTACTTTTTTTCTTTTGCAATCTTTTTGTTGTTTGGGCCAACTTACATTTTGGGGTTGCATAAGCTCAGGAGTTGAAGGTTACAGAGTGCTATGATGATGCCACTGTACTGCACTCCAGCCTGAGTGACAAACTCTCTCTATTCTCAGTTAATTTTTGTTTACTTTATTTGTCAATAACTGAGCATAGTGAATTTTTTCAATCTTCCACTAGAATTATGGATTCACATATTTCTCTTTGAACTTCCATCAGTTTATGCTTTATTGTTTTAACGCTGTGTTATTAAGTGCATAAAGATTTATGACTACAGACTTGTCCCACATATCAACATTTTGATTGATGATGGGCTGCAAATATGACAATGGTACCATAAGATTAAAATAGATAATATCATGGAACTGAAATTTTTCTATTACCTAGTGACATAGCCATTATAACAATGTAGTTACCACTATCTTTTCTATGTTAAGATATGTTTAGATACACAGATACTTTCCACGGTGTTACAATTGCCTGAAATTATATTGGGACAGTATTTGGGACAGTGACACATAGCCCAGTTGTGTAGTGGGCTACGCCATCTAAGTTTGTGTAGGTACACTCCATGATGTTTGCACAACAATGGCAAAATTGCCCAGTGACACATGTGTCCACTTTCTCAAGTAATGCGTGATTGTGAAATAACTCCTTGGTAAATTACAACTTTTATAACCAAGAAACAAAACTCTTCTCTTACAATAATTTCCACTTTGAACTCAAGAAGGAAGATCACTTGAGCCCAGAAGCTAAAGGTTGCTGTGAGCTATGATGACACTATTGCACGCTAACCTGGGCAACAGAGTCAAAAGAAAAAATATATGAAGAGGGGAAAAGGAGGGGGTCATATTCAAGGAAAAAGGGGTGATTTGGGTGATATAAAATTTTCAGGCAAAAAATCAAAGTGCAGTTTATTTGGAGGCTTGGGGCCTTTCTAGACCAACTCAAATTAAGCCATGAGGTAATTCCAAGCACACATTCAGACCTGCTTGTTGTGACTGGTTTGACCCTTGGCCAGTCAGAAATGAAAGAAGACGGCATGAAGGATCAGATGACAAGTTCACTTTGTGGCTAAAGCATTGGGGTCACTAGCAAGGAGCCAAGTCTCAACTCTGAGTGTCACTAGGCTTTAGCAAGATTTGAAAGAGAAACCAAAAATTCTTGTAAACTGTACCCAGGATTTGTTTTAGTCAGGTATGGTGAGACACACAGACGTGAAAAGGACAGACATAAGTTTTATATATATCCCTGGAAACAGGTGTGGCATGCCAGCCCCACAGTGCCACGTGGTGCCATACCACGCAGGGCAGCAGCAGGACAGAGGGATGGAGGTTAAAAATACAGGCAATCGCCAGGTGCGGTGGCTCACGCCTGTAATCCCAGGACTGTGGGAGGCTGAGGAGGGAGAATTGCTTGAGCTCAGGAGTTCGAGACTCGCCTGAGCGAGATTGAGACCCCGGCTCATGAAAAAAATGGAAAAACCCAGCCAGGCGCCACGGCGAGCCACTGGGGCGGCTTCCGGAGATGCCCACAGCCCGAGTCAGAGTTGCAGTGAGTTACCACGCCCACTGCACTCTGCTCAGGGGCATAGAGCGGCACTGGGCCTGAGCAAAAATAAATAAGTAAATAAAATAAAAATAAAAATACAGGCAATCTGGGAAGCCGAGGTGGGTGGATTACCTGAGCTCACAGGTTCCAGACCAGCCTGAGCCAGACCCAGACTTTGTCTCTAAAAGAAAAAAAAAATAGCTGAGCATTCTGGCATGTAATCCTAGCTACTTGGGAGGCTGAGGCAAGAGAATTGCTTGAGCCAAAGAGTTTGAGGTTGCTGTGAGCTATGACACCACGGCAAAGTGAGACTCTGTCTCAAAAAAAAAAAAGGTAAAAGACAGGCAAGAGCCTTTATTGCAATTTTCATGGGAAAGGGCAGGCAAGCAGGATGAGCAGGCTGAGGGTTGAGTGGCTTGAGTAACTTCAGTGGGCTGTGGGGCAGAGTCTGTGCCCAGGTGCCTGGTACCTAGCCGTGGAGGGGTTGGGGCAGTCCTTCCTCAGGAAGGGAGAGGGGTATGGACTTTGGATTGGCCGGTTTGCCTACAAGACACAGTTGACTTGGAGGCAGGTATTAATAGGCAAAATCTCTAAAAATTAGCTGGCCCTGGGAGGGGCAGCCTCTCCAGGATCAGCAAAGTGCTGTGTGTCAAATCATCCGAAAATATAGGAAATAAAACAGTCTGATTAATACAAAAATGTCAGCTCCCAGTGGGAACTGAGGATCAGGGAACAGGGACGGGATCAAGGTGCTGGCAAATTGGAAGACAAGACATGTTTACCTGGGGACCTGCTAGCCTTCGGATGCTCTGTGGCTAAATCTTAAAGGCAATGCCTAATATTCCTCAGAAACAGAAAATCATGTTTGCAGCAGAAAAGTATTGCCTCTCAGTTCCCCCCAGTTCATGAAACACAAAAATGAGGATTTTTTTAATTAGTGAATTTCTATGAAAAACTTTACAAAGATATACAATTCAAATCACTTTTAGCGGTTACATTTAGCAATTCATCTCCATCGCAATGAATAAAATGACAGCCATCTGAGCTCCAGAAAAATGCAGAATGAAGTCAGTCTGTTCCTCTGTGTGCGGGGAGGTCTGGTTTCCATTAGGCAGGAGAGGGATCCAGCTCCCTGCCAATGAGCTTCTGGTGAGAAGGCAGACGAGGAGGGAGGCTGCCAGGCCCGGAGAAGGGCACACAGGCAGCGTGGTAGTCTGCAAACCCATCCATGAGACCAGCCATATTCCCTGCAATCTCCAGGACATCAGACAGAGAGTCTGTGGTGACAGGAAGCTGAGGCAGCACCAAACCAGAGCGTCTGGGCTAATGAAAAAGACCCTTGGCCGGCAGCAGAAGAGGCACCAAGTGTAGTCCCCTGAGATGACAGAGCAGCGCCTTTGTCACCTTCCTCTGAGGCCTTGGCAACTGCACCTGCTCCGGCACAAAAGAAGTGCGGAAGCCACTGCTGTGACCCAGGGTTTATCATCCGCAGAAGGCAGGAGGAGGAAGGGCTCTGAACATTTCTTCTCTGCTCCATCAGGGAATGAGACACCAAAACCTGTGCAGGTCATTTCTTAGCCATTGTTATAACCATCCAACTTCTGTGCGCCCCTCCCAGGAGCCACTGGGCATCAAGAAGTGGGGCAGCTTAGCAAAGGATCTCAAGAATGGAAGAACAAGTATCCAATGCACTCAGCTCTACTATGAAGCTAATTTATAGCCGTCGTATGAAGGGTATAACCCAACTCTAACAGGAGGATATGGGGAAAGGGACAAGGGTAGGTAGGGGAGGGGGATGTGGGGGTGAAGGGAGGGTAATTGGTGGGGCGACACCTATGGTGCATCTTAGAAGGGTACAGGCAAACCTTACTAAATGCAGAATACAAATGTCTTCATACAATAACCGAGAAAATGCCAGGAAGGCTATGTTAAATAGTTCAGATTGTATATGAAACCAGCACATTGTACTCCTTGATTGCACTATTGCACACAGCTATGATTTAATAATAAAGACAATAAAATTTTTATTTATTTATTTATTTTTATTTTTATTTTTGAGACAGAGCCTCAAGCTGTCACCCTGGATAGAGTGCCATGGCATCACAGCTCACAGCAACCTCCAATTCCTGGGTTCAAGCGAGTCTCTTGCCTCCGCCTCCCAAGTAGCTGGGACTACAGGCGCCCGCCACGACGCTTGGCCATCTTTTGGTTGCAGCCGTCATTGTTGTTTGGCGGACCCTGGGGCTGGATTCGAACCGGCGAGCTCAGGTGTACGTGGCTGGCGCCTTAGCCTGCTGAGCCACAGGCGCCGAGCCAACAATAAAATTTTTAAAAAAAGTTATTATAAAAAAAAATAAAAATTAGCCGGGCGTTGTGGCGGGCGCCTGTAGTCCCAGCTACTCGGGAGGCTGAGGCAAGAGAATCGCTTAAGCCCAGGAGTTGGAGGTTGCTGTGAGCTGTGTGATGCCACGGCATTCCACAGAGGGCAATAAAGTGAGACTCTGCCTCTTAAAAAAAAAAAATAAATAAATAAATAAACAAGAATTTTTTAAAGGGTTAAGGTTTACAGCCACCCATAAAATAAATAAATAAATAATCCATTTTGGGTTAAAAAAAAAAAGAAGAAGAAGAAGAAGTGGGGCAGGCAAAGAACAAAGCCCGGGTTGCCCTTGGGTCAGCATCCGAGACCCAGCCAGGAGGGAAGGGGAGCTAGGAGCCCCCCAACCGCAGCTCCCACCTGCTGCCGGACTGGACCATGGTAGGGTTGGAAACAAGACTCATCCTCCCCACGCTCAGGAATGGGGTCTGCTGGGGAGCAAGGAAGGACACAAACAAACTTTGGAGCCAGAGCGGAATGTTCAGGGCTAGGAGTCCAAGGTAAGTACAGAACTAGCAGGGGGGCACTTGACCTGGGTTTTAAAAGCACGGCCAGAGGGCGGCGCCTGTGGCTCAAAGGAGTAGGGAGCCAGCCCCATATGCCGGAGGTGGCAGGTTCAAACCCAGCCCTGGCCAGAAACTGCAAAAAAAAAAAGCACATCAGAAGGAGTAGTGTCTGCAAAAGCAAGGAGGCAGGATGCTCAGTGCGCACTCAGGGAGGGTAAGAGATGAGAACAGCTGCAGAGAGGCGCTCGGGGCCCCATGTGCAAGTCTAGGTCAGAGAGACCAGGCATGGGAGCGCCCCGAGAGCCAGGCCAGGAGGTGAGACCAAGCCGGTCATCTGTCCGAGAGGTCAGAGTTGTGCTTGGTGGGGGGAAAGGAGGAAGAGGGAGGAGCAGGGAGAGAGAAGGAGAGCTAGACATGACTTGAGTTTCAAGCACAAAAGACTAAAATATTAGAGATACAAGGGAAAACATAGGGAGGCTGGAGGGAAGGGCTCCTGTGGGCGGTTCTAAGTTCTGACAGGTGCCCGAAGGTGGAAGAGAGGTCAGGGCAAGGGACAATAATGACACCTATCCATACGGCACCTTATTCACCTGGACCACAAGCTCATGACACCTGATAAGGTCAGCCAGGCAGGTGAGAGATGACGAAACAGGAAATGCAAATGGCAGGCAAAGGTCACCCCGTGTGTCACCTCAAGGCCTGGCTAAGCTCCAGGCCTGTTGTAGTCCAGAGCCTCTTCCTGTCCTGAGTTAAGGGGACTTGCCTCGGACTACACAGAGCGTCCATTCATTCATTCCACAATTATTTTGAGGCCAGCAGCACGCTGGCTCCCACCTGTAATCCTAGCACTCTGGGAGGCCGAGATGGGTGGATTGCTTGAGCTCAGCCGTTCAAGCCCCTCGACTGGGCATTGTGCAGGCTCCTGTAGTCCCTTCTCAGGACGCTAAGGGAAGAGGATCTCTTGAACCCAAGAGTTTGAGGTTCTGTGAGCTATGATGACATCATGGCACTCTACCCAGGGTACAGAGTGAGACTCTGTCTCAAAAAAACAAAAAACAAAAACAACAACAAAAAACAAACAATGTTTTTGAGTGCCAGGCAGGGTTCTAGGTGCTGGCAGTTCACTAGTTAATAAAAAAGACAGCCGTCCCTGTCCCTGCCATCATGGTGCAGACATTCTTGTACATGGTCGATCAGAAAGAGGCCAGCTGACCCTTTGGCAGTTTTCCTAGAAGCCCAGAGAATTCCCAGGAAAAGCATCCCGAGGCAAACCTACACCTTGCAAGGGAAGGCCGTCCTGCTCCACCTGCCCGCCTCAGTCAAGTCGGAAGCATGCGCAGTTTTCTCTAAGGGTTTTTAGAACTAGAAAGCGCCAAAAAGCGTTGTCGAGAATGAGTCTTTACCGCACTGAGGCAAAGGGCCACTTCTGGTTGACTCGTTGGGAGAAACACGCTAACATCATTCTTCTCTCTTGGTTCTCTCTCTCTCTTTTTTTTTTTTTTTTTTTTTGAGACAGAGCCTCAAGCTGTCACCCTGGATAGAGTGCTCTGGCATCACAGCTCATAGCAACCTCCAATTCCTGGGCTCAAGCGAGTGTCCTGCCACCATCTCCCAAGTAGCTGGGACCACAGGTGCCCGCCACAATGCCGGCCATTTTTTGGTGGCAGCCATCATTGTTGTTTGGCGGACCCGGGCTGGATCCGAACCCGCCAGCTCAGGGGTACGTGGCTGGCACCTTACCCCATTGAGCCACAGGCGCCGAGCATCTTGGTTCTCTTTTGCTCTTATTCAAAACTCACCAGCAGGGCGGCGCCTGTGGCTGGGTAAGTAGGGTGCCAGTCCCATATACTGAGGGTGGTGGGTTCAAAGCCAGCCCCAGACAAACCGCAACAACAAAAAAAAACTCACCAGCAAAAGTTGTTATTCTTCGGATGGTGCCTGTGGCTCATCAAGTAGGGCGCCAGCCCCATATACTGAAGGTGGCGGGCTCAAACCCAGCCTCTGCCAAAATGCAAAAACAGAAAAATAGCCGGGTGTTGTGGCAGGCGCCTGTAGTCCCAGCTACTCGGGAGGCTGAGGCAAGAGAATCTCCTAAGCCCGGGAATTGGAGGTTGCTGTGAGCTGTGTGACGCCACAGCACTCTACCAAGGGCGATAAAGTGAGACTGTCTCTACAAAAAAAAAAAAAAGAAAAAGTCCTTATTCACTAAATACCAACAATTGATGTCTTTGAAGGTCTCCCGTATACCTGTGTTGATAGCAGCGGCAGTCACAGTAGCCAAAAGGCAGAAGCGACCCAAGTGTCCGTCATCAACAACGAACGGACCACCCAGCGTGGTTCACCCCACAATCCAATAGCATTCAGCCTTCTGGGCTGCGCCTGTGGCTCAATGGGAAGGGCACTGGCCCCACATACCCAGGGTGGCGGGTTCAAACTCAGCCCCTGCCAAACTGCAACAACAACAAAGGGAAAAGACTAGGAGGGGCGTTCCGACACCCGAGCCACGACACGGGCAAACTTCGAGGACATTCCGCTAAGTGAAAGAAGCCAGACCCCAAAGAACAAATGTCATATGATTCCACTTTCATAAAGAAAGTAGAATGGGGGTGCTAAGGGCTGGGGAGAGGGGAAAGGGAAATTTTTTTTTTTTTTTTTGCAGTTTTTAGCTGTGGGTTTGAATCCCCCCACCTCCGGTATATCCCCCCACCTCCGGTATGTGGGGCTGGCACCCTACTCCTTCAAGCCACAGGTGCCTCCCAAATGGGAATTATTCAATGGGTACAATGTTTCATTTGGTGTAAGGGTGTCCTACCGAACACGCTGATTTTGTCAGGACTTCTTTTGCTTCTCTGTGGGATCAGAAATCATGAAAATTACGCTCAGCTCTTCTCAGCTCATCAGCTGTCAGTAGGGTTTGTGTGTTCAGTGGGTGGCCCCAGACAACTCTTCTTCCAATGTCCAGTGGAGAAAAAGAAGGTTGGACACCCCTGGGTGATGGAAGTGTTTGGGAGATGGCTAGTGGTGACGGTTGCGTGACAATGAGAATGCGTTTAATGCCACTGAATGTCCATTTAAAAATGGTTGAAATGTAAAAGGTAAACGATATGGTTCGACTACATTTTTTGTTTTTAATGCCCCAAATGAATCCTTAAAATTTATGATTTGGGAGAATATCTGATACTGATCCTTTTACTTTTTTTTAAAGAGGGAGATTTCCAGGCTGCCAGGAGAAAAGAGCAAATCTCTTCCCCTGTCTGGGTCTCAGTGTCTTCAGCTTTAATAAGAGGGGCCAGACTGGAGGCTGCTGGGTCTGCCGTCTAACGTTTCCATGGCAACCACAATAAGCAGATGCCTGGCGGGCAGGATGTCACCCTCCCGGCCTCTCTCCCATCCCCTCTGCTCTCTGAGCTGTCACACAGAGAACTCAACATCTGCGTCAAGTCTTGTGCCTCTCTCTGCATCTCGCCCCCCAGCAGCAGCTGGCGGTCCAAGCCTGCCCTGCCCTGGGGTGATTCCAGGCAGCCACACACACCCCTCTCTGCACCCTCCACCCCCTTCTTCCTCTTCTCACACCCACCCCCAACCTCATTGCTTTGCCTGCCCCTCCTCTTCCTGCACATTCTTCAGGGCTCAGTTGGAATATTCCTTCCTCCAGGGAGCCTTCCTCTCCCGGCTACTTAGCTTTTTCTATGAAAGAATCACAATCAAGATAACAAATTTAGGCCTGGCAAGGTGGCTCACGCCTGTAATCCTAGCACTCTGGGAGGCCGAGGTGGATGGATAGCTTGAGCTCACAAGTTCAAGAGCAGCCTGAGCAAAAGCGAGACCCCCTCTCTACTAAAAATAGAAAAACTGAGGCAAGACGATCTCTTAAGCCCAAGTTGGAGGTTGGTGTGAGCTGTGATGCCACGGCCCTCTACCCAAGGTGACAGCTTAAGACTCTGTCTCAAAAAAAAGTTTATTATCACCCTCCAAAGTTTCCTCCTGCCCCTTCGTAACCTCTTTCGTCATCCTTCCCCCCACCTCTTTCATTTGCCGGCAATCACTATGTCTCTTGTCACCGCACATAAATTTGCATTAAACTTAATCATCCACCATTTATTCTTCTCTGCCTGGCTTTTTTTTACTCAGCGTAGGCGCTTGTGGCTCAGTGGGTAGGGTCCCGGCCCCATATACCTTGGGTGGCAGGTTCAAGCCCAGCCCCAGCCAAATTGCAACAAAAAAATAGCTGGGCGTTGTGGCAGGCACCTGTGGTCCCAGCTACTAGGGAGGCTGAGGCAAGAGAATCGCCTAAGCCCAGGAGTTGGAGGTTGCCGTGAATTGTGTGACACGATGGCACTCTAAGTGAGATTCTGTCTCTACAAAAAAAAGAAAAAGTAGCCAGGTGCTGTGGCAGGTGCCTGTAGTCCCAGCTACTTGGGAGGCCGAGGCAAGAGGATCTCTTAAACCCAAGACTTTGAGGTTGCTGTGAGCTGTGACACCATGGGCAACAGAGTGAGACTCTGTCTCAAAAAAAAAAAAAAAAAAAGAGGAAGAAGAGGAAAATGCCAAAAGCTAAACCTGGTATGTAAATGTTTTCATGAACTTAATGTCTATGTTTAATTCCACTATTTAAAGCTATACCATGTTTTACCTTAACAAGTCATTATAAAATATGTATAAAGTTTAACATTGTAACCATGTTTAAGTGTATAGTTCAGTGGCATTAAGAACGGAGGGAAAGGAAAAATAACTTCCTCTCTGCCCTTCCTACTTCTTTTTTTTTTTTTTTTTTTTTTTGTTTGACAGAGCCTCAAGGTGTCACCCGGGGTAGAGTGCTGTGGCATCACAGCTAACAGCAACCTCCAAATCTTGGGCTTAAGCGATTCTCTTGCCTCAGCCTCCCAAGTAGCTGGGACTACAGACGCCCACACACCAGGCTACTTTTTTGTTGCAGCTGTCATTGTTGTTTAGCTGGCCTGGGCTGGTTCAAACCCACCAGCCTCAAT
>CAUYON010052920.1:0-14745 GCA_963573935.1 Arctocebus calabarensis
AAAAAGCGTAAAATCTCTAATTTCATCAATTAGAAATGGTAAAGACAAAATAACAACAGACCCCTAAGAAATTCAAAAAATCCTTAATGAATATTACAAGAAAATTTACTCTCAGAAATATGAAAATCTGAAGGAGGGGAGGGGAGACGTTGGGCTGGAGGGAGGGTAATTGATGGGGCCATACCAATCTTAGAAGGTTGTGCATCTTAGAAGGGTACAGGCGAAACTTACTAAATGCAAAATACAAATGTCTTCATAAAATAACTAAGAAAATGCCATGAAGGGTATGTTATACAGTTTCAGATTATATATGAAACCAGCACCTTGTACCCCTTGCTTGAACTATTGGACACAGCTTGACTTTAATAATTCAGACTATAAAAAACAAAACAAAACAAAAATGTTTGCACCATGTCCCCCTCTCTCACTTTGTTAAAATGCCACCTGCACAAGAAGATGGAGCAGAACTGTGACGTGATGTCATTCCACCATGCCGTCCACCTCCACTTTCTCCTGTGAGTGGAGAGGAAGTGGAGTTTTGTGGTTGTGCATTCTTCCCCCCCATTCCCCTTTGATGAGAGAGCAAGGCCTGAGTGCTATAGGCACTGCCTCTCATTGTCCCGGCCACTGGAGTCACCCCACCTCCCTCTGGGCTCAGCTTAGGGATGAGTGTTACTCCTCACAGCTGCCAAGGATTTGGCAGAGACAGGGCCACGGTCATCCATCCTGTCTTGGGAGTGAGCCCATAGGGGCCCCAAGGCCCTGCTGTCACACAAAGGCTACCTTGGCTGGGGTTTCTGATTTTCACCACTCCTCGAAGCTAGCAGAGTCTTTTGTAGCATCCAGACTGTCTGGCTGGGAAAGTAGGTTAATTTCCAGAAAGATAGAGACAGAGATCTGCAGAATCCATCCCTAACATGATATGGATAGAGTTTTACTCCCTCCTTCCTGCTGATCTTGCTCAGTTTTACAACGATTTGAGCTGTTTCAGTCTAACTCAGCCACACTTCTTTGAGCCTTCTGAAAGGAAAGCTATACCCATAAATTCCAGGAAGAAGAGTAGATTGTAGCTTTGGGTTTTACTGAGAAAACTCAGAATGAATTCTGGTTTTTATTTTGTGTTATTTTAGATCTGGTTGCATGTTTCTCTGCCAGTCCCCTGTTCCATTCTAATGTTTCCCCAAATTAGTATTTCATTTGCTGTAAGCCCCATAACCTATTTTTATTCTCTGCATAGCACTTGTCATTTCCTGATATTTCTCATGTTTATTTGCTGATTGTTTGTAAGCTGCATGGTAGTAGGAGCAATGCCTTTGTCTGTTACGCTGTCCCTAGCATCCCCACAAGGTAGACATGCAAGTGGAATGCAGGTCATTCTTGGTGCAGAATGCATTCTTCTCCACACTTTGAAGTAGGGTGGCCTCATTAGTCTACTAGATTTTAGCAAAAAGAGAGATTTTCCCAGTATGAGTGCTTTCTGGAAGGCACCCTCCTGGTTACTTACTAGTCCCTTGTGGTGGCTCCTGGTGTTCTACTGCTAGTGGTCCGTCCCCACTCCTGGAATCTTCTAGAATGAAAAGTTAACCACTGCCTTATACTTCCCTGGGGGTTTTACTATGAGAATTTCTTTTATGTACGTGTGCTCCAATGAGAGTGATGTGCGTATTCTACCACATGACAAGTATTTTGCTCCCCATCTTGTTCATTACTTCTGGACACCTGGAACAACTCCTTGAACAACTAGAACACTGCCTTCTATTCCTCAAGGGAACACAGCATTGATATCCAGGAACTGAGCAGCAGACAGTTATACATTTCTATCTGCTTTTTACCAAAGAGATGATTTTCCTTTTGAAAGCTTACCCGTCTTCCTTTTTCTTTTCTTCCTTGTTTCCTCCCTCCCTTTAGCAGGCATTTGTTGAGTACCTACTATGTGCCAAACCCTGTGCTGAGTGCTGTGGATTCACGGCATATTAGACAAGCAGGATGCCTGCCCTCTTGTGAATCTTAGAGACTACCATAAAAACCCTGTCCTCACCACCCCATCCCACCCCCACACATTGTGCATGCTTTTGGTGAAGGGTTAGGTTCCACTTTGACAAATACTGTGGTGTAGAGACTGAGTTGTGGAATCAGACAGACCTGGGCTGACCTTTCAGGTGTTCTATTTATTACTCAGGCTGGGTCACCTCAGGCAGGATAGGAAGTTTAATTTCTTTTTTCTTTTCTTTCTTTTTTTTTATTGTTGGGGATTCATCGAGGGTACAAGAAACCAGGTTACACTGATTGCATTTGTTAGGTAAAGTCCTTCTTACAATGTGTTTTGCCCCCAAAAGGTGTGGCACACACCAAGACCCCACCCCCCTCACTCCTTCCCTCTCTCTGCTCTTCCTTTTTTCCTTTTTTTTTTTTTAAAGAGACAGGATCTTGCTCTGTTGCTTGAGCTAGAGTGCAGTGGCATCATAGCTCATGGCAACCTCTAACTTCTGGGCTCAAGCGATCCTCCTGCCTCAGCATCCTGAGTAGCTGGGACTACAGACATGCACCATCACATCTAGCTACTTTTTCTATTTTAGTAGAGATGGGGTCTCACTCTTGCTCAGGCTGGTCTCAAACTTCTGGCCTCAAGGGATCCTACTGCCTCTGTCTCCCAAAGTGCGAGGATTATAGGTATGAACCACCACCCTTGGCTGGGAAACTGAATTTCTTAAGGCTTCGGCTTCCTCATTGGTAAGATGGGAAGATTAATAGTATTCACTTTCCAGAATTCATGGGAAGATAAAATGAAATACAATTTATATAAATCATGTGAGATTAGACCTGACTCTTAATAAATGTGGGTAATGAGAACGGGATGGTGATTATCGTTGGCAGTATGGATGGAGCATGTGAAAATAGCTTGACCTTGGTTATGGTGGAACTGCTCTTCACCTCCAATTGCTTAACCAAAGGATAATAGGCTTTGTCTGAATCAGCAAAGGGAGGTGGTGGTGGTGGTGGGAGGGGGAAGGTAAACATAATTGGAATACATGTGAGTACAGTAACCATATTTTTTGAGCTTGGAAAATCAACCCACATAGTCTGACGAGTGTGCTTGTATACCTCTGGGGAGGGACAAAACATTTGTAGCTGAGCCGGCCAGTGGTTGCTGTATATATAGTGAGTGCATCTCCTGTGACAAAAAGGCTACTGAGAAAAGATGAGGGTTATTGGGGAGGGGGCATAGAGGGAAGTGGGAGTAAGAGGAAAGAAGACAAAGCCCTTTGCCTCTCTCATTTCCTGCTGTTTATGGGGATTTGATCTTTAAGCCTTAAGTTTAAGTAACTGAAGACCATCGTAAGTACCAGCATCTTCACTAAATAATATGCCCAGCGCTCTATGCCAAACTGGGGTGAAAATCCTACATATCACCCTCTGATAGGATTGCTGTGTGTCATAACAAAGTTCATTGCCAAAATAAGAGGGCAGGTACTAGTCTGCAGCTGTCTGAGAACAGTACACCCCAGAAACTCTCAGGGCAGAGTCAATGCACCTGGAAGGACAGTGAAGTTGCCTGGAGTATTCACATGTGCGTGGCCTTTAATGGAGTATTAACTTGAGACAGTCACAGAGCCACTAAGTGTCTGTGGGCCACGCTGCAATTCCTTTATTAACTAACAAGTTTGTAACTTGAAAATTCAGCTAATTTGAAAAGTGGTTCGTTTTTAAATGCCTTTTAACAATTTGAATACTTATCTCTTTGGGAAACTTAATAACAACAATTCCAACAAAAAATGTCCTAAAGGACAGAAAAAAATCTTTCCCACTTCTCTTAGAATACTTTCTACTTTTCAGTATCCAAACATAGTAGAGTGTGAATACTGAATAAAAATAGTTTAGGACAAAAATAGAAAATAGAGACTTGTTCTCCTGGTGTGAGAACACATGTAATAATCACAATATTTTTCTTTTTTTTCACTGTAACCATTTCTGGGTAATGTTTCATGCTGGGCAAACAGTTATTTTTCTTTCTTTCCATTCTCCAATTCTCTCTCAACTTTTCCAAAGAATTTAACATTTCTTCTGTGTTTTTGTTCCTCTTTCAATTTAAATTTCCCCTAGGAAAAATTAAGAAAAGACTGTGTTGAGATGAATATTTTCACGAAAAGCTGTATTTCCTTGGCATAGTCAGGGTCCTTCTTCCCAGCTTCCCAACAATACCCTGGCCCCTTATTTCCTCTTTCCTCCCACTGCCCCTTTGCCTTGGATACCCTTAGAGCATCAGTGTTTTTCCCGTATACGACTTATCTCAGTAGTAACTTGACAGTAAATTTTGTCCATTCTTTAGTGTTTCCCTCCTTTGATAAGCTGTAATCCCCATAAGGGCAAGAGAATGGCCTGTTCTGTTCGCCAGGATGTGTGCTGGGACTGGCCCAGGGCCTGGCACATAGTAGGAACTCAGATTACATTGTTGAATAACAGCTAACGTTTGTTGAATGATAGTCATCCTCCTAATGAAAGAACCAATCTTCAGAATACTTAAAAACAATCAAATCAATAAATAAATTGCAAATAAAGTATAAAAAATTACGTGTGAGATTTATATTGTATATAGCTTTGAGTTTTAATTTTATTTCTTTTTTTTATTATGAGTTAAAATGAAGGTACATACAATTAGATTGCATTATTTGAGTTTGTAAGGTAAAATCCAAGATCTGAATTGTAGTTGAGTCATTCACTCAGGAAGTATGCCATATATCCCTACATTGTACCAGATAAATGGGAACCAATCAAGTCCCTTCCACTCCCCTTCTTGCATTGAATTGTGTTTTTTTCTCACTCAGGCCTATAGTTGTTGGTCTACTATTTTCAGATTAGTGCTGAGTACATGGGATGCTTTTTTGAGATACTTAGGAGAGTGTTCTCTAAATCCATTCAAGTAAATACAAAAGGTACAAACTCTTCACTTTTTTATGGCTGAAAAGTATTCCATGGTATATGTGTGCCACAGTTTATTAACCCATTTACATGTAGATAGGTGCTTGGTTTGTTTCCATATCCTTGTGGTTGTGAATTGAGCTGCTATAAACATTCTAGTGCCAATGTGCTTATAGTAAAATGATATTTTTTCTCCTGGGTAGATTTGATTATGTAGTAATCAAATTGCAGGATCTACTTTTAGTTCTTTGGGGATTCTCTGTATTTCTTTCCAAAAAGGCTATACTGGTTTGCAATCCCACCAACAGTGCTTCAGTGTACCCCTCTTTTCCTCATCTACACCATCATCTTCAGCTTTGGAACCTTGGGGTGTGGTTCTCCCTGGGGTTAGGTGAAATCTCAAGGTAGTTTTGAGTTGCATTTCTCTGATGATCAGGGATGATGGGCCTTTTTTCATGTGTTTGCAGATCATTTGTCTGTCTTCTCAGGCAAAGGTTCCATTCGTGTCACTTGCCCATTGATTGATGGGGTTGTTTGCTTTTTTCTTGTTGACTTGCTTGAGCTCATTGTATATTCTGGTCACTAGCCCTTTGTCTGACTTGTAACATGCAACTATCTTCTCCCATTCTGCAGGTTGTCTGTTTGCTTTGTTGATTGTGTCGTTAGCTGTACAGAAGCTTTTTAACTTGATCAGGTCCCATTTGTTTATTTTATTGTTGCTGCATTTGACAGTCTTCTTCATGAACTCTTTCCCAAGGTGGATATCGTATAGAGTTTTTCTCACATTTTCCTGTAGGGTTTTTATCATTTCATACCTTAAATTTAAATCTTTTATCTAGCTTAAGTCAATTTTTGTAACTGGCAAGAGTTACAGGTCCAGTTTCAGCCTTTTACATGTGGCTATCCAGTTCTTCCAGCACCATTTATTAAATAGGGATTTTTTTCCCCCAGTGTGAGCTTTTGTTCGTCAGTGATCAGATAGTGATATGAAACTAATTTCATCTCTAGGTTCTCGATTCTGTTCCATAGATCTATGTCTCTATTTTTATGCCAGTACCATGCTGTTTTGATCACTATGGATTTGCAGTATAACTTGAAATCTGGCAATGTGATGTCTCCAGAATTGGATTGGCTATTTTCTGGTTCCATGTGAATAGAAGAACTGTTTTTTCAAGTTCTTCAAAATATAATGGTGGTGCTTTAATGGGAACTGCATTAAATCTGCATTAAATCTATAGATCAGACTATGAAGCTCTGAGAAAAGAAATAGTAGAGAAAAGAAACATTAACAAATGGAAGAATATACCATGCTGATGGCCGGGAAGAATCAATATTGTTAAAATATCTGTACTACTCAATGCTTTGAAATGTTAAGCTATTGCATACATCAAATGTTACAACTAATTTGGTTATGAACATTCAATTTTTTGAAAGTATGAATTGATTCCAAATAAATTTATTTACCTTTCCACCTCCGTGTGAGATAGGGAAGGAGTAGGTAGTTTTACTAAATTGAGATCAGGAAGAGGTTTGGGTTCCCAAGCCCAGGTCTCTCATGAAAACAATCTGTGATATATGCTTGTGTATCAGCCTGGATCCTGGCAGGAGGAGGTAGGTACTCTCAAATTGGTAAAATAATTCAAGGATAATTTAACGAAGGGATGACTTGTGCAAGTAAGGGTAGGACTTATAGAAATACTAAGAGAGAGAGTAGCACCCCAGCACTAGCTACAGCTGGGAGCCTTTACTCACTCTAGGCCTGATGGGTCAGGGGGTGGAGAATTATGGGAACGTATGAAAGATAGCAGTGAGGCACCTAACAGGAGGTGTGACAATGATAACAGAGTATAGCTAACTCACAGCATCTTGACAGGGAAGAAACTAGGGAGAACAAACACCAACCCCACTATTCTCCCATTCCCTAACCTACTGCCAATGTCGTCTATTGGCACAATCCAATCAACCAGAAGTTGGGGCTTAATGTGAGGGAATCTAGTGGTATTGCCAAGGTCAAGCTGTTGTTCAGTGGTAGCAGCTAGCCTTAAAACCTAGAGGTATCACTAATTGAGTAATTTGTTCAGCAGGTATTTGTAAGCATCTTTCTGTTGGGTGCAAAAATATTTTTGGTACCCCTATTTTCCAATAAAAAAAGGCTGTATCTGTATGCCCTTCCTTTAGTAGAGAAGCACTCCAGGTGAGCAGTAGCACCTGGGAGCTGGATAGATATGCAAATCCATGAACACTCAACCTTTTAATCAGTATCTCTGGGAATAAGGCTCAGAACTCCATGTTTTAACAGCATTCTAGGTGATTCCTATGCATGCTCGAGTTTGAGAAGCACTTCTGTATCAGGTGTTGCAAACTTTGGGAACGTAAAGAAGCAAGCTTAGAGCTGTGAGTAACACACCCCTCACCAGTACACACAGTTTTATTTTAATAGTGGCATGTTTTCAAGTAGTCTTGTAAAATAAGGAAATTGGATTAGAGAAGTAGTTCTCAGGCAGTGTTTATTTGATCCCCTTTGAGCTGGGAATTGGAGGGGGAAGGGCCAGTCACTGGGCTAAAACACTCAACTAAAGTAGTAGTAGTTTATTTTTATAATATTTCATTTGTATATAATGTTATAAGACTTCAGAAGCATTTGAAAACTTTTGGTTAAGATTGCCTCTTGTTCAAATGTTCTGCGTTGCTGCATTTATGTGTCAATCACATCGATTTAGTATGTGTGGTATTTATATTTAGCACTTACATAGATGCATATTTGTTTTATTTTAAAATATGAGCACTAGCTTATGGCTAGAGGTGCTATTTTCCATTTCCTGTTCTTTCTGGCACAGCTAAGGTGTTTTCCCATAGATGTTTCCACCCTGAATGCAAGTGTAATTTCTAGAACAGCAGTTACCCCTTGGCAGCATGTCATTAGTTGTTTTAATATTGCCTATGCTGTTTTGAACACAACAAAAATTGCAGAAAGGGTCATTGCATTTCTGCTTGCATCAACTTTTATGTACGAGCTATCCACGTAAACATTAGGGTACTAAATAATTAAAATTGGAGAGAGCTATGGTTAAGCAGGCAGGATTAGTACCATTCAAATCTTGGTGGTGTGTGTGGCTTACACGAGATCCAAAGCTTGAGCAATTGCCCATCCTTTCTGCATTTGCATGTCCTTATTTGTCAAGGGGCTATACTCATATACTGACCCCTCATGTCACTTGAGATAGTGCAGCATTTTTATGAAGAAAGGGGTTGGGGGCAGTAATATTTTTGCTGGGTGGGGGGAGTAAGACACAGACTTGTTTTGAAGGTAAATTTACAAAGCAAGCATACACTGTTTTCTTAGTGTATCATGATCATAAAATTAGAAAAGTTTTCTAAAGATGCTTTTATTTATAACGTACTGAAAATTTATGAAGTGGCAATTAATTATATCAAGGAATACTTTAAAAAATTGGGGTTGGCTTTTAGGGAAGAATATTGAGGGCAGGGAGGCCTGAACCCATTTTGGGGGCATAATTGTTATGGGACCCTGGGATCTTTGAATAATAAACTGATGAAAGAACTGAGGAAGTGTAAGACTAGAACGACTATTAAGCAGGTAGCATTTATACTACTTAAGGGTCTTTAGAGAAGGAGGAGCATTTGATTCATCTTTGGGTCTTTTCCTATCTCAGTATTTAGTAAGTACCCTAAGGTAGCTATTCAATTAATACTTGAACTGCAGATGAATTTGCAACTCAGGTGCTACCCGAAGTCGTCTTGTTCTTTAACATATAAGTAAGGGAGACTTGAACTCTATCCTCGGTTCTCTGCAATCCTAGAAGCTTAGGGTCTCATGGCCATTCTTGCTCTGATTTCTGGTTGCTCCAGAGCTCTTGGTCACATGTGTGGCTCTTTTTCTCTCTGCCCTGTATAAACCGGTAACCAATCCCTTCTTGGTTTGCCTCAAACAATTTTCACACATGACATTTGTGTGCAGTGAACATTCCTGGTCTTTCAGGGATACCTGTTGGGGGACACAGATACAGATTATTTAGGGTTAAATATTAGTATCATTCTTAAAAATTCTCCTGGGGAGCATAGCTCCCAAGTCCTTGAGTAGAGTTTGCAACTTCCTTATGGTGGCTTCCTTCCCGAGAATACAGTATGGAAAAGATGGGGGTAGAGGAGGAAACAACTGTCGTGGAGAAACCAACTGTAGTGGAGAAACCTGAACACTGTCTCAACCGGGCGATCACAGTCAACATTAGCAGCGATCAGTTATGTTCAGAATACGTGCCCTTGATCTGATGTGGTGCAAATGCCACACATGGTCTTTCTGTGGTCTTTCTTCCTAATCTCCCAAACTCAGTCTAATCTCAAGAAAAACAAATCCCAACAGAGGGCCATCCTGTAAATATGCGTAGTGTAAGATGCCTCAAAACTCTGAAGGTCATCCCCTAAATAAGGCAACTCTAAGAACCAAGAGAAGTCCCAGGAGATGTGATGAGTAAATGCAAAGTGGGGTGCTGGATGGGATCTGGGAAGAGAAGAAGGATATTGGGTAAGCACTAAGGAAATCTGCAAAAACAATGGTCCCTGCTCTCATATCTGGAGTAGAAGATTTCTCTCTACCCCTTTTCCTCCTCACATTCCCTGCCATGGTGCTGGCCTCACCCTGCACATCACTGCCTGCTGCTCCTTGTCTCTCTTGCTTTGGTGCCCCTTTAAATACCCCATCCCCATTAATTTGTCATCCAGTTGCTCTCAAAGTGTAGCTGTTATCTCTTCCCACTGCAAATGAACATACTGAGTCGGTGTGCTGAGAGCTGGTCCTCAGCCCAGCTCCAGCTCCCTTACCGCAGTCCTGGGAGACTCTGGGATCCCAGTCTTGTAGCCTGCCTCGGACAGCTGGGTTGCCAGCTGGAGCATTGTTCACTGTGGAGAAGATCTTTCAAGCTTTATCTCAACATTTATTACATGTTTATCCCCATAATTAATATTGAAATATTTTAAAACTACATATTTAGGTTGGGAAAAAGTAGCTTCCAATGCAGTGCAAGGCACTGAGGATACTTAAAAATGCCCTTAGTGATAAACCCTCGGGAGAGAGGTTGAGTTCACTCAGTACCAGATTTCACATTAGTTTTCGAACATCATCGTTCCTACAGAAATTCTCTTCAGGTTGCAAAGGGGGTTCTGATCTGTGTTATTCTCATCAAGGCTGTCCTAAAAAAAAAGAAGGGAGAAAAGGGAACAGATATTTGCTTACACATTGCTGGAGTGGCACTTAGATTATCTTATTTAATCCTCACAACGATATTTTAGAGTGGTTATTTTTATCCCATTTTTTAGACCAGAAGCTGAGATGCGCATATAGTGCAGCCTGTGAATGGCCCAGCCAGAGTCTTCAGTCCGTCTCTGCCTGCCCGAAAGGCTTAGACACTGACATGACCCAACCTCCTCACCAGCCCCTCCCATGGCCTGGCTTCATTAGAAGCACTTGATTTTTGTCCCAAGTCCTTGACTTGGGCTTTGATGTGTATACATTGACAGTGTTTTCCAGAGGAAAGAAGTTTTGATTTGCACATTGTTTTTTGTCCTCATCAGCATGATCATTATCATCATCTGTATCTACCTCCTGTGAATCAGTAGATTCCTTTAAAGGGTTTTGTGGGAATCCATGGAAAGGTCATTTGGGTCTCTTCCCTAGTCTGAAGGCCTACCTTCCCAAGTGCAGAAGATGGCATGAGTTTTTTGGGATTCATTACATATTTTCTATGTCTTTTCCAACTTTTTCATACATAGTAGCTGGAAGATGAAGGCAAGGTTTGGCATAATTTGGGTTAGGTGGGAAGCCAGTTGAAGCAAAATAGAGTTAGGAACCCAAGTCAGTCCTGCTGGGGTCTCAGGGTCTTTTGTTAAGCCATTTCAGTCATCAATAGAGACAAGACTGTGTTGCTGCCCACTACACACCTGGCCCTCTTTGGGCCATCATGTAACCTTTATACTTTGAGGGAAGAGGTGATCCTGCAAAGACAGCAAAAGTAAAGTTAAAGACCATGAGAGATATGGATGGCTCATGCTTCCTATTATCTTAGTTTTGTGTTGCTATAACAGAATACTCAAGGCTAGGTAATTTCTAAAGAAAAGAGGTTTATTTAGCTTGTGACTCTGATGGCTGGGAAGTCTAACAGCATGGCACCAGCATCTTCTGGGCTTCTGGTGAGGGCCAGGTACTACATCAGGAAATGGCACAGAAGCAAATAGGTGGATAAAGATAGGTGTGTGCAAAGAAGTGAACCTAAGGAGGGACCTTGTTTACAACAGCTAATCAATCCAGTCTTGTGAGAGTGGGAGCTCACTCCTGTGAGACGGCATTATTCTATTCATGACAGATCTCTCCCTATGACCCAATACCTCCCATTAATCCCCACCTCCCAACATCGCCACAGTGGCAATCAGATCTTAACATGAATTTCAGAGGGAACAAACTATATCTCTGAACCATAGCAGTATCTTTCAAACCCTTCAGGGAAGTGACTTTTTGCTTTGTGGGGGTGGTGGTGCAGATTCAAACAACAACTTAACAAGCAAACTTGATCCAACTTAGTAGTTATGGGCTTCTTCAGAATTAAACAAAAATCAATCCTAACATGTCTCACATATGTACAACAATGATAGAATAGAATGCTAGGCTTTCTTAGAAACAGCATAGATTTCTACTAAATCACATGTTCAGTTTCCAACCCTGAAAACCTAACAACTATAGACTGACACTGCTAGAATGTCCTATGTCCTATGTTTATACTATGTAGTGGTAAATCTATTTTGGGGGGTAGATAGAACTTTTTTTATTTGGGGCCACACAAGTTTTGCAACATTTTGAGACTCTAAAATTTTGTAAAAATCTGCTCTTCAGGAAGGAACAAGCAGTAGCAGTGATGGAAAATTTGCGAGGAAAGATTTTTTTACAATAGTATCACAATGCAATAATACATAATGCAATGAAAGGATCAATGTGGCTCAAAAGAGGTTGGAAGGACAAATAGGAATCATAAATGAATAACACCTACACAATTTCCTTGTTAAGAAGTAAAAGGCATGAAAGAGGTCATTATTACCTGCATTCTAAGTGTCTGGAATGCATAATCTGGAATAAGTGGGGACTTGGGCTTGAAAATGGTGTGTGGTAGCTAAGTTACTACATAGATAAATCAGAGACTGGACAAATCAAGCTACTAAGAGTCAAATTATAGGCAAGTTACTTAATGTTTATAGAGTGGCATCTGTCTCCTCTTCCCACTCCTCCTCCTCATTACTATTATTTGTAGTTTTATTTTGAGAGCACTTTGGGGATTGGACCTAAGTGGCTAAGCCAAACAATTTATGCTTTGTTTTCTCTCTCTCTCTCTTTCACACACATACATTCTTAGATTTATTCATGCTTTCTACATTTTCCAGATCTGAAATAAATCTCAGAGCTTGTACCTATTTATTCTATAGAAAGTTGAAAGTTGGAAATTATTAGGTCAAATTACATGAAATTGTATTTGTAAGTCCAAACCAGCCAAATATCAGTAATTTCTTATGATTTAATGTATGAAAGGGTTTGGTAAATTCTAGATGTATCAAAAGATGTAATGAAATGTCACCTATGATGTGATGGTAGTTATCAACGTGAAGCTTCACACTGGAAGAAATTAAAAAGTCTTTCTGAGGTTTCTCTTGCAATATTGATCTTTTTTGCTAAGGAAAAGCCACCCTGAGCTCTCACAGCCAGTGGAGCTGCCTGGAAGTGAGAAGACCTAGGTTTTAGGCTTGTTGTTCTTAAAAAAGATTGTATTTAATTGATATAATGAGTACCCTCCTCCAACTTATGTCATCTTTTGGATTTCTTTTAGTCAAATGAAATAAATATTTGAAGGGTTATGAAAAGTTTAAAATTATTTTAGGTAACAAAGTATTACCATTACTAAGCATGAAAGAATATCAGATTGCGATTGTTCAGAGACAGGAGAATGTAATTTTGAAAAAGAGAAACAGATTTCTCTGTTTTCTCCGTTCTGAGTAGTATATCCACCAGCTAATGCAGGCAGGATATTTCCCTCCTGAGTGCTAGAACGGGGAGAGCAGAACTCAGCTTAGATAAAAATGGAGACATCATTTAAATGGCACCATATTTTTTTTAATTAAAAATATCCTAGCTTTGGGCTGAGAACTGCAGGGAACAAATGGTTCTGTATGTCACCAGATCTAATGGAGACAGGTGGTGAGCTCGGCTTTGCCCTGGGCGGTTTCCTTGCTTGTGGAGAAATCCCCTGTTGTCAAATTCCAAGGTGGTTTAAATGACTGAGCCAAAGAAAGCTCCAACCTGCTTGTCCTGTGAACATAGTAGAATCTAATCACAATTTATTCAGGTCTGGAGTCTAAATCCACCTGGGGTCTGCAAAGATGCTTGGATTGTATCAGGTAACAGGTATATTTTCACTAGGCAGTGGAGCTGCAGACAGGCTGTTTCAGGAACATATTCATCACTTTGCTTGATTTTACATTTTAGGGTTTTGCTGAGATTTTATTTGGAGGGGAAATAAATTCACTGCTAGAATTTGAAGAGCGCAATGTGAAGAGTACATGTGCCATTTGGACTCATGCTTTTTTCCCCCTTTTATAACCATGAAAGGGGTATGCAGGGTTTTGAAGAAGGGGGTGGCTGGATGGCAGGCATGGAGAATAATAGCACTTCCCTTGTGCCAGGTTGTCATAACAGTGCTGGCCTTGTATCACAGCTTCTCCACAGCCTCCTGTGAGGCAGGTGGCATTATGACCTATCTCATGGACCAAAAACTGAACTCCAAAAGCAAAGTCTTCTAGGCTGTGCCTTGGTCTCAGTCATTGACTTCAAAGAGATGACCTTTGTTTACCAGGACTTAGTACTAGACGAGGAAATTCCTGCCTGGAAAAATCTATTTGTCATAAAAATTATGTATTGATTTCCTTGTTTGATCCAGAGAGGTTGCCCTAAGCTATAGGATGCTTGGTGAAGTGGAACTTAAATCTATTTTTCTTTTTCTTTTAAGTAAGATGAACTGTCCTTGGAAGTTGTTGGTCATTTGTTTCTAGCTTTGTGATTTCCTCAGCTGGAAGCAAAACCATGTTCTGGGAAGACCCACTGGAGTAGTGACTTTTACACATATAGATATGAAGAAAATGCCTACTGGAGAGTTGGGGGCTTGGGGAAACTTGGAGGTCCATAGATGGAGAGGTAACAGTGGCCATCTGTTCTCCAAAACTTATTATACAGAACTTAAAGCGACGGGCAGATCCGCATAAGGCCTCTTAAGAGGCGACCCTCCTTATCCCACTTCCTGTTGAAACTCTTCCGTGTTCTCTTGATGGTGATCTGGATTTACACTGCACCCATTTGTCAGAGGGGAGGTTGCTGATGCTGGAACTCCCCTGGCCAACCTGCCTTGGCAGAGGGATCTGGCTTGAAAATGGCTTTGTGCGAATGCATGACATGTATGTGTGTGTGTGTGTATAGACTGTAGGAGATATTTCGATGAGTAGCCCTAATGCTGGAAACACAAGCCTGTTTACGAGTGGAGAGTCTGAGGGAGTGAGGCTGGGAGAGAAAAAGCCCCACGCTGAGCTCCTTTGTGGGGAGTGGTATGGGGCCTCTTCCCATGTCCCTCCCTGGCATTGATAATCCCCCTTAGCTTCTGGGTGGACTGTTGGTGGGCAGACACTGATGCTGGGAGGCTGCATTCTGCTTTCAGCAGCACCACCGGGGGGGGGGGGGGGCACCAGATGCAAATTTCCCACTTATCCATTGCCAAGGGCCAGTTA
>CAUYON010052922.1:0-31409 GCA_963573935.1 Arctocebus calabarensis
TTGTGGCGGGCGCCTGTAGTCCCAGCTACTTGGGAGGCAGAGGCAGGAGACTCGCTTGAGCCCAGGAATTGGAGGTTGCTGTGAGCTGTGATGCCACAGCACTCTATCCAAGGTGACAGCTTGAGGCTCTGTCTCAAAAAAGAAAAGAAAACGAAGTTGGAGAGGGAAGGTCTCATCATAAGAAAGGCAGGGCCTTCCTGCTTAGGTTTGCATAAAAGTGTAATTCAATGGGATTCTTGGCTTTACAAAAGGATTCACAGCAAGATGCCCTTAAATTCCAGCTCCCTGTCACGTTTTCCAACAGAATCCAAATTCACACATAGCTTCGCAGAAGTACATTCTCATTGCTCCCTGGCTTGGGACATGCCCAAGTAACCCTGGTCCCATCCACATTTTAGCTCAACACTTGCTGTTCCAGGGCACACCTGGAAAATCTGGAAAGATTGGGAAAAATTAGGGACCCTGTCCACAAGCTCTAAGCTCATCTCTGTGTCAAGTGGGGCACATGGGTCCCCCCAGCATTACCATCTACCCTTAATTTGCTCAGCGCTGGGCCCTGTGGCTGCACACCACAGTGTCCCCTCAGCACAGCCATGCACAGGATGCGAGCCTGTTGGCTCTGAGAGCCCCACAGCCAGCATCCCTCTCCAGCCTTTGCTGGGCTGCCAGCCTGTGCTGCGGAGGTGGGTGCTATTTGATGCTGGCTATGATGGAAGATAGCTCATTTGGGGCAATAGCTGCCTGATGCAGTTTGTGAAGAGAAGCTCACCACCACCACCTCCCCTGCACCAGCTAACTTACAGTTAGCACCTTTGGCTGCCTGGCAAATTCTTACCCTTGCCCACCAGCACAAGAATGGGTTTGTATTTGACCTCTCTCTCCAGGGCACTTCCAATCCAGTGACATTTCAAGGGGAATCCAGCGGGGGAGGGGTGCACAGCATCCTCTGCTGGGGCCAGTCAGCGTCTGCACCCTCGAGCATGTGAGCCTGACCCCACGGTTGCCCTCTCCTCTGGTTTAGGGCAGCACAGACAAAACCAGAGACATCACCCAAGAGGGTGTCATGCAACTTCGCTTTATTGCAATTCCGGACAGTGAGAGGAGGCGAAACATTACGTTTGATCTCCAGAACGACAGTTTCAGATTGGGCCATGAAAACAGCTCTGAAGGAGGGCTGCCTCTCCCCCCTGCTGCATGGGTCTGGGGGTGCAGAGAGTGGGAGGCTGAGCTGGAGGTAAGGCCTGTGGTCCTGGGGCCACCTGCCCAACAGCACTGAGCTGAGCCTCTGTCCCCTCCCTCCCCAGACACTGCTGGGCTCCACCTTTATACTCCTGCACTGATGCCTGTCTTCATTGAGTAAAACTGGAAATACTAACTAATTCAGGAAAAGCAGCAGCTGAGTATTTCCGTTCCTCAAGCTCAGCCTGTCATCCTGTCAGATGCGGCACGAGTAGGGATGGAAAGGACATCACGTGTTCCTCAAAGGGCGTTTCTTTGAGAATCCCACAGAAGGCTCAGGGAAGGATGTGAAGAACGAACAAAGCCAGCTCAGGTGAGACACCCCTCTTTCCTATCCTCTACAAACGGTGACAAACTCAGGATTTCAGGAACACCAAGGGGCCAGGATGTGGGCCAGGCCCGCCAAGGGCATTCAGAGAGCTCACCTGAGTGCCGGGCGGGGCTGGGGTGAGTGGCACAGGGGAGATGCCCAGCAGTTTCATCCCCTTCTCTGAGGGGCCCAGGTATGGAGCACTCGACGGTCTGATTAAACGCTCCCACCCCCACGGAGACATCCCTCTCCCAGAGGAGCAGGGAAGTAGGAAAAGAACCATCAACAACGCCAGGCTGAGAAACCATCTGGGCATGAGGGGGGCCCTCTGTGCCGCCCCCATTTCTCCTCAGGTTCAGGGTTTTGAACCGAAGTGGGGCAGACAGGAGCCCCTGGGTCCCTGAGGTTGCTACTTAAGGAGCTCCTCCTGCAGGGGAGCGTGCAAGGAGGCAGCCTCCCGACAGTGCAGGTGGCACTCTCCTGTGTCCCCAGGCAAGAGGTGCAGGAGGTACCAGGCGGCGCTGCTCACTTAACGTACTGGTTCCTGCCTAGGTGGGGGATTTCGGTGGATTGTATCACGGAACCTGCCATCATCTCCTCAAAAATGATGACCTGGTTAGAGAAGGGCTGGGTGTCAGAGCGCTGAGGTAGGCCCCGGAGCCAGACAAGGCCACTTGTCTTGAGGTGGCAGGATGGGAAGGGAGGGGTTTAGGGTTGAGACTGGAAGGACCCGGGACCAAAAGCTCATCAGCACCCAGGAAGAGGGAGGAAGAGGCTCCCTGAAGCTCCCCTGGGCCCCCCCAAAGGCTCCCGGGGAGACACTCTGATGCCAGGGAGGGCAGGGATGGGCAGGGAGTCTCGGGGGCAAAGGGAAAGAGGCTGAGGCTGAGTTCCCACCTGGTTGATTCCTCTGTCCAACCAGGGCCCTGGGAGGTAGAGGGTCTTCTGGGGTCCAATGCTCCAATAGCGTCCAAGGTTTTGGCCATTGATGAATACGACCCCCTTCTCCCAGCCCTTCAAAGAGAGCAGGAAAGGAATCAGTCTACCACGAGAGTCACCAAACACACAGGCACACAGGACAGCAGAGACAAACACACAAACCGGGAGGACGAAGGGTAGGGTGCCTGTCACCTGTCCCCTAGTTCCGAGCCTCCCAGGGAGGGCGCCCAGGCTCAGACTAATGCTGGAAGCTGGGCCCTGAGAGGCACCGGGTGCTGCTTCTGCTCTGAGCCCATTCTCGGGGTACACTGGTGGCTCTCAGCTCGGGGCCCTGGGCGAGGGAGAAGGGAAAACCCAGCAGGTGAGGGGGGGACCTACAAACCTCCAGCTTCAGGAAGGTGTCAGCAGGTGAGGGGCCGACTGACAAGGCACCCAAGAAGAAAGCAGGAAATGCGGGTGCCTCTGCGAGAGCATTCCATCCAAACCTGAGAACAGCCCAAGGGACAGGGATGTCAGGTCTGCTCCCAGCCCTGCTCCAGATTCCCGAAGCATGACTCTGCCCTTCCAAGGCCCCCCGCCTCTTACTCAGGGTCCAGGAACGGCAGCCACGTGAGATGATGGGGTGCCTAGTCTGCTGGTTGGGGCCTAGGATTCACCCCTCCCCTTGGGCACACTGCTCTGGCCTGTGGGTCTGTTCACACACAGCAGGGCCCCTAGTGAGGAAGGCGCCGTCCAGCTGCAGGTCAGCTGTGGACTCACATGCCCGAGCGAGGCAGGGGCCCACCTCTGAAAGATGCTCTTTTTCATATCCAGGCTGTAGATTCTGAATTTTTTCAGGGGAGAATCATCCAGATAGAGATTTCCAATTAAGCCTGTGAGAGGGAGGCAAGGAGATACCAGCAAGCCCTAAGGCAGAGGCAGCTGTCCTGGCCAGGCCAAGGCCACCTGGAAAGTTCTCAGGAAATTCAGATACTGAAGGACAGGCTGACACGGCCACTGGCCAAGAAGCTCTTCACTTGGGTCAAAACCTTCCTAGAAGGCCCAAGGGGGATGAGAGTGAAGACCTTAGGGCTTTCTGGGAGGAAGGACATGTGAGGTCAGTGACAGAACAGAGGTGTCACAGGGCGAGGACAGTCCCCAGAGGTGTCACAGGGTGAGAACAGTCCTCAGTCCCCAGGGATGCTCCAGATGACCAAGAGGTCACAGGGATTGTTGCCTAACTGTAGGGTCAGTTTCAGTTGATGGGGTCAATTCTCAATAGATCTCATAGATCAGCCAGAAATCCTCTACACCACCTAGGATTGAAGACGTGTTTCAAAGTGTTGTGAGCAGATGGCCCTACTGGTACCCAATACCAAGGTCCTGTGCACGCTGACGAGTGACTCATTAGTGCCCTGAGGACTGGGCCAGCTGTGCTGGTCCCAGAGTGGCCTCCATGGCCCTACTGCTCATGGAGCCGCTGAATTGCTACAGTGGGAATCTGGAGACTGGGGGACATGAAGAGGCTTCACAGGGCCTAGAAGTGTGTGACAGTGAGCGACAGAGGACAAGACCCTCCAGTGAGGGTCCAGGGCACACTTGATGAGGGTCTGAGAACACAAAGGCAGAAACAAGGGTGAGGCCAGCAGTTCCTTCCAACCCAGGAGAACAAAGGAAGGACCTGAGGACGGGCCCAAGGTGGGGGCTCACGGGAAGGCAGGGAGATCCAGCGGTTGAGGGCCCCTAGAGAGCCCTCCGAGACCCTCTGAACCCACCTGGAGAGAGTCGTCTAGCCCCTAGAACCCACCAGAAGGCCCCACATCTGAGTGGCACTGCTTCCCTGACAGGCTACCAGAGGCTCTTGGTTGAAATTCTGACCAAAGAAGAGCTTAGCCAGTATCCTCCATTCCAAAGACAAACACCCACGAGAGAACTGGGAGGTCATCACTTCTGTTCCCCAAAGTAGGATTTATTTTGTCGGAGAGGGTTTTTTTTATAACTTACCTGAAAACCACTCGCCCAGATTTTTTAAATGAAGAGCTAAATTAAGGCATAAAAGATTTATTCGGCCAGGAAGAATAGAGTGAACTGGCGGGACATCCCCAGACGGGCGGGCTGCCCAAAGGCATCCTGTCGGCTGTGTCTCGCTGCCTGCCCTCCACCACACCCCAGATAATCTAGGGTTCCCCAAGACGGATCCAGGGAAGACAAGAACGCGGGCGTCCCCAGCTCCACTTTGGATTCCTGGCAGTCCCGCTCCGGACTGCTCAGCACCACCCCCGAGTGGACAGACGTCCTCGATGAAGCCGACCGCCGCACAGGGAGTGAATGAGCAGCGGCAACATGTTCAGGTGTGTTCGCCATATTCACACACGTTCACCAGGAGCTCGTGGACGCTGTGCGTGCAGAGTGCTGAAGGGGAAAAGGCCAGACCCCCCTGGGCTTCTCTGGCCCACTCAGCCCTAGCCTCACGTGTAGGACAAACCTGCCACAGGCCGCCGTGGCCTATTGCCTGACTGGCACAGAGACAGGCCACGGAGCAGCGGGCACACTGGCTGCCCTTCCCTGTGTGTGCCAGGACCCACCTTTGCGCTGTTCATCAATATTATATCCATAGTTGACTCGCCCACGATTCTCCACCAAGATCCTCAGCACGGTGTGACCCTGCCAGGAACACAGTGGCCCACGATGACGGCCCGATTATCCACCAGACGGTCCCAGCTGCACCTCGGGACTTGTCTGTGGAGCCCAGTTCTTCCCTGCACCCCAAAGGTGCGAGCGAGCACCCAGCTGCTTAGACAGCACCCTCGCCCCTCTCCACCTGCAGCTTGTGGCTGAGCAGCCTCCTGTCTCCAGCCCTTTCTATGTGGCTCCCAGCAAACTCCCTCAGAAACAGCCGGGCCAGCCATCACCCCCTCCTAGGATAACAAACCTGGACCAGGGGGATGGCGATCTTTGTGTTTTTATAGTCCAAGAATCCTATGGATACTGTGTTCACAAATACCTGCCGGAGGGAACAGAAGAAGAGAACCCAGGGTCAACAGGAGGGGAGGGGAGAGTGCTGACCTCTGCTAAGCCAAGAAGGGGCAGCACAGAGTGCGTGCAGGCCGAGGACGGGTCAGCCAGGGAGTCCCAGCTGAGAAGGATCACACAGCCAACAGGCCTGGGCAGTTTTAACACGCTGGTAACCACTGATTCTAATGGGGAAGCAGGTGTACATTGCAGAGCTGATAATTAGGAGGTCACAGGAGCTAAGAAGAGGCGCTCCTACCTGCCCCCGGTCACGCACAAGACCGCTGAGAACGCCAGATGAGGTGATGGTGGTCTCGTACAGAACATAGCCGAAGGACTGGCCGTTCCCCTCGTTGACCGGCAGGTTCTCCATGTTGATGGGCTGTTCAGACTTGATTGGCTACGGACAGAAGAGGCGGGAGCTCGGGGCCAGCCTCGGGAGGGCAGAGGCAGCAGCCCCCTCCGCGCCTTCTGAGATGCAGGATGGCAGATGGGCCCTGCCCAGGGGCTACACACGGGCAGGAGGCAAGGGGCTCTGACTTCTCATCACTCTAAGCCCCTGGCTCTCCAGGGTCACAGGCATGAGGGATAGAACACTGGGTGGAGAGCTGCCATCGAATGCCTTGCAGCTCTTGGAGCCACCGTTGTTTCTGCTCCAGGATACCCCGTAAGCCCGCTGTAGTCGATGCCCCCTCCACAGGGAGGAGGCCACTCCTCTGCTCCCCTGCCCCTCTCTGAGGCTGGAGGAGGGAGAGGCCTGGCCCCCACCTGCACCTGCCCTTTCTTCTCCCAGTCCCCTTGCTCCCTCCACTTCACACTCTCACATTAGCTACTCCTCTGCCCTGTCATTCTAAGTTGGAGACTGGACGTCAAAGCCACCAAGGATGGGCTTCCCTCTTCCCAGCACCCCTTGACTTCCCCACAGCACTCACCTCCCCCATGTACTTGAGAGCGTCCCACAGGGACAAGTAGAAAACTGGCACCATCGGTTCATACACCGTCTTGGGAAGAGGGTCAGGCGGGGCAGGGAGAGGGCCACCTGCTATACAGACACACAGTGAGGCAAGTGGCCCAGGCTGCTGCTGCCCACTTCACCGCCACCCACTCCCACCAGCCCGCCTCCTGGCACCAACAGGTACAACGGGCAGGTGTGAGCGCACAGCCAAGTCGGCTGGAAGGGGGAGCAGGGGGACGTCTCATATCCTCCAGGCGAAAGGAGGAGGCTGAACACCCCAAGTACGGAGGGGAAGACGGCAGGACACAACTGAGAGGGGACAGTGAGTCTCTCGGACCATCCTCCGGGATGTCCCTGCACACAGACTGGCCAGGGTTGAGGCAGGATGGCAAGGGAGGAAGGAACTGGTTAGGGGTCTCGGAGCAGAAGCGAGGGTCTGCTGGGCACCTGAGAGGGAATCAAAGAAGTCCCGAAGCTTGATGTACTTGGGCGTGTAATCTCCGGCCTCTGTCAGCACGGCATCGTAGTCTGCAAGACACCGGGCCCTGCCAAGGTCATGCCTGTCCCTAGGAGGTCATATGCAGCCCACAGGAGGGGGCGGCTGGGGGAGGGCAGCAGCCTCAGCTCAGCAGCGTGGGTGGCAAAATAGCCAACCAGTCCAAATACTCTAAATACCAAACACCACCCAATGCGACAAAAACTGCCCAAGATCGCAGCAGGATTACATTTCTAGCTGCCAGTAGAATTTCTACTTTCTGAGGACTCTCACCCTAAAGGCGGGTAGGGTCGCACCACCTCAAGGGCCCGGGGACAGGGGAGGAGGCTATATCCCTGGGTGGTCTCCTGTCACTTCCAAGAGGCCTCTCAGCAGAGCAGCCGGCTCCTGGAGCAGCGACCGGCCTCAACCTCCCACTGCCCGGGACGTCTGAAGTGCCCATGCAGGCAAGGCCTCTACCTTCCCACGTACTTCAGGGTGCACAGACACGCTGGGACGGGGCTGGGAGGCGGCGCTGAGCGGTACTTGCCATAGCTGGTGATATCGGACTTGTAGTCCTGGAAGTGCATGGCTCCGTTTATGAAGCCAAAATTGGTGCCTCCATGGAACATGTAGAGGTTGATGGAGGAGCCAGCGTGCACGATGGCAGATACGGTCTTTAAAACCTCTATAGGAGGGGACAGAAGGACACACGAGGGGTCAGTATCTGAGCAAGCCACCGGCTCCTGCGGCTCTCGTCCTCCCAACTCCCCCTCAAGCCTGAAGACCCACATCCTCATTCTCTTCCTCGGCACTCACTAAAATCGCAGATGAGGGGGAGAAGGAAGAGATGGGCCAGAGCCACAGGCCCTGGCTGCCTCGACTCCCAGCTGGCACCCGCTCCACCTCGCATCCCACTTAGAAGAAACACCAAGAGATGGGGTTCATCGGCAGAGATCAAACTCCGACCATCTCCCCTCCTTTACTAAGAAATGAACCATGATATGAAAAGATAATACCAAGGGAAAAAAATAAATGGCTGATAAGTACATGTCTTAAGAATATAAATCAAAGAAATGCAAACTCAAGATGACATAGCGTACAGGCCGATATTACACATGATCTTAATCCTCGGTGTTGACGAGTGTGTGGGAAGTGGGTTTTCTCATTTGATGATGGTGAGTAAACATTGCTACAGCCTCTCTGGAGGGCAGCCTGGTAAATACACCAGAATTGCACTAACAGAGCGATTCTCTTGCTTCTCACAGGGAAATAATATGCCAGGTGTGCAAAACCACATGGTCAAGGTCCCCTGGAACCGGCTTTCAATTAACAAAACCAGTGGAAACAGTCTAGGACGCTGGGCCAATAGGTTGTGGTTTAGAATAGGTTCGTCACGTTCTCTAGACAGGGATTAAGTCTACACTTAGTTCCAGAAAGCTGTCCATAGCAGGCACAGGCAGGTGGCGCACAGCACAGCATGGCCACATCTGTCCACATCTGTATGTGGATACAGGTAGGGAGGTGCAGAGAACTGGCCGCACGGCTTACAGCAGCGGTTCTCAACCTGTGGGCTGCGACCCACGGGAACTGTATTAAAGGGCCGCGGCATTAGGAAGGTTGAGAAGCACTGGCTTGCAGGCCGATGTTTCCTCTGTGCTGTAAGATTGGTGTTTCTTCTTTATTCATTTTTTTCATGTGTTCTGAACATTTGCAATAGGGCGAGCATCACTTTTCTCATTACAAAAACATTTAAAAAGCAATGTGAAAAATCCTACCACCTTAAGTGTCACGGCCAATGACTCAGGAATATCGAGAGCCGATGACTACGCCCTACAGCCAAGGCTCATCCACTCGCAGGTTGTTTAAACTTCCTCTTCCCTCTCAGGCCGACACACACACAGTGGATGTGGGCGCCGCAGAGCACTCACCAGAAGAATCCAGGATATTGTGAGGGCCTCCCCACGAGTCAAACCACCCGGTCCAGTACTCCGTCACCATCTTGGGCTGAACCCCCTGGGCACCACAAAGTGATCGTTAGAAGGGCAGGCTGACCGAAAGAGAAAAAGAGTGCCCCCAAGACCCCCGAGTCTTCCCTGGCTGCACACCCCTTGCTTAGAGGCCTTTGGAAGCAGAGCAGAGAGGGTCAGTCTACCTCCACCAGCTCACCCCCCTGGGTGGTCTCCGCGCCTGCAAGCACAGAGCAGCGGTAGCTACCAAAGTCCGTGCAACAGACCGGGATGGCCTGATGCGGTTTTACTGTCGCCTGCGTGCTGGGAAGAAGACTTGGTTTGCTTTCCAGATCAAGCCAGGCTTTGCCTATCCTCTTCCAGGGAAGGAGGATGTTCTACCCAGGATAAGTCTGAGGATAACTCTCAGAGGCGCCGAGAGGCCCACCAGGGACACAGATCCTTCCGGTGCGGCTTGACTTCAGCCAGAAGAGTCAGAGGCCACAGAGCGGGCCCTCCCCGAGGTCTGGCTTACAGCAATTTTCTGAACGGAAAAAAATCAGGGCCTTATAGCACAGCCATTCACTGCACAAGTTCTGCAGCCACAGTTTGGACTCATACCTTGGCTGGGACACTCAACAAGGGTCATTTTAGAGCACTGACTTTGGCACAGGATGGCCCCAAGGAGGCAGGATGATTCCTGGGGTCACGCTCTGCTCCACCATGTCTGCGAAGGGCCCGGAGCACATGGGGAGGTGTGAGGACTAAGATGCCCTGCACTGGAGAGCCCCCTTGTTCTCTCAGTAACCGTGCCAAGTGCACGCCTGTCAGTAATGGCCTCACACTTACAAGGCAGCTGTACACACAGCAACCAAACCTGATCCAGAGCAAGGACACAAACTTATGATCTGCTGGGTGCAAGGTACCAGCCATACCTGGGTAAAAGCTAAAGTGGTTCTGATAATTTTTTAACAAGACTAGTGGCTTGGGATTTTCTTTACAAGCCATCTACCTCCCAAGAAGAAAGGTGCAGACCATGCCACATTTCACTAAAAGGGGAGAAGCAGATTCTGAGTCCCGTATTTCAGGAGTCTCCAGAGCCAGAACTGGGCTCCTTGGCTCAAGTGTGCCAGAGCCAAGGGAAGTGGGTTCCCACCGTGGCCCAGCTCACTGCACAGAGATGGAGCTTGGCAAGCAGACGGTGCTAGAATTCCTAAGCCCCTTCCTGACTGTCTCCCTCACCAGCCGATAGTAATAACAGTAGCCAGCCCACCTGGTGAGGGGACAGCCGGAGAGATGGGCACACAAAGCCCTTAGTGCACAGTGCCTGGCAGGTAGGAAGCACCCAAGAGACCCTGGGGTAATTCTCTCCAACACCAGGTGTGGACATTCAGGACTAGAAAGTGCTAGTGGACAGCCCAGAGTCCAGCCGGCCTGGGGCCTGAGTTGCACATTGAAGAGCCCGTGATTTAAATAAGGAAGTATCCAGGTCCCCTTCCTTACAAAACAGACACCTTTGGACTGTACACAGACACCTTTTGTTAACAGGACAGCCAGCCTGGGAAGGCTCACATGTGGCTCACGTGTGGCCAGCTGCATCTGCTGCTGTACTGGGCGCTTTCCAATGTCACCTCCTCACAGCCCCAAGCAACCCCCCAGTGGGTGCTGTGAGCTGCTACTCTGGCCACCTGCACCAGCACAGAGACACACAGAGAACTTACGTAGCTGTCCCCGCACACACTGCGGCTCGGCCAGGTGGCTGCAGGGGCAGCTCACGGCATCCTGGACTTTGGCCATGCTCGGGCTCATTTCAACTTAGTTATAATTGTATTGTATGTTTCTATGTTCCCAAATATGTCATACACCCCACGAGAACAGAGGCCCTGTCATCTCTGTCACCTCAATGATGAAGTGCAAGAGGTCCCACCACCACCATAGACATGAGGTGGGCACTCAGGAAACGCTGAAAGAAGGAAGGATAGAGGACAGGATCCGACCCTGATCCTCTGACGCTCACCTGGTCTGTCGCAGGTCTGACAGCAGGTCCCACCCCGTCCCACCTTCTCCTGGGTCCCGTCCCGCCCATCCTAGCTATCCTCTGTGTCATCTACACTGCACTGGTGGTGACATCAACACACAATGGCCCTCCTCCTACGTGGGCTCACTCTGATGTGGTGACTGCTCGTGGGTCCCCAAAGGCACAGCCCCAGCTCTCAGAGAGTCCACCAGCCCAGAACCTCCATGGGCATCTGTGCTCCGTCAATATGGACACCCTAACACCTCCGTCCAGATCCAAGGAGAATGTGGACATGTGACAGGTGGGGGGAGCTGGTGGCATCCACACCCTTCAGAGGCCCAGGGTGACAGGTGGGGCCTTGAAGTCCCGTGGGCAGGCTGCGGCTTAGCCCCGATCACATCCGTCTCCATAGGAGACACATACTCCTCAAGAGAGGTCAGTGAGAACAAGGGCTCTGTGAGTGCCCATCGGTCCGACGGCCGCAGAGACACACATCCAGAAACTCTTCTCTCTCCTGACCTCAGGGGACCAGGCTTCCTGTTTTGCTGATGACAATAACCTTTCCAGGACTGGAGGGGCCCTACAGGCTGAGATCAGACCCCCGTGGGGTACAGTACAGGGAGTGTTTCTGTTCTCCCCCAGTCCCTGGTAGCAAGGTAGTGGAGTCCAAAAGCCTAGTCAAGATTCCCCCCACCTCCCATCAAGACTCCTCCACCCCCCACCCCGTCAAGGACAATCTTGTGCCTGTTGCATGAGGCCATAGAGCGGCACCCTGGAGTGGCTTCTCTGGGGAGCCCTGAGCCCAGGCACACGAGCTGAGCAGGGCCGAAGCTGCCCTCAGGCCAGACTTACCTGGATGCTCACGAGCAGGGTGGTCAGCAGCTGCAGCTCCTGGGGTGACTGTAAGTTGATGGTGGCCAGCACTGGCCGGGAAAAGGAGAAAGAGACTGAGTGTTGTCTGGGAGTCAGCAACTGTCAGCCTAGGCCCCTCTCAGGGCACCCACACGATGGCCTGGACACTGTCCCTTCCCCAGCTAGAGGTCAGTGTGCCTCTGAGGCCAGGAGCCGTATCTCACTCATCTTAGCGATTCCACCACTCAGCACAGAGCTGACGTAGCGGCCACTCCTTAAGCACCCGGCCTTGATGGACTGTGATTTTACAAGCAGAGTGTGCACTTCTGGTCATTGTTCTGTGGGAACTCGAGCCTGATCTATACATAGCACCCCAAGCAGCCAGGACGGGCAGCAACACCAGTGGCCTGGGGCAAAGGGTCTGAGCGTGTCCCTGAGGCCTGCACCACTCAAACCTCTGAACAGCTATGCTGGCGGGAAAGAGAGGTGAGAGCAGCAAAGGAAACCGTGTCATCCTCTGGAACAAGAAGTCGACAGGCAGAATTTGAAAGCAGTGAATGCTGAGTTCTGTGTGCACGTTGTTTAGAAATATGAAGAAAGATACCTAAGAAGGCTTGAAAATGGTCATTTCTGGGAATGGGCTGAGGAATCAGGCAACACTGTGTTTCTCTGCATTTTCTATTATTAATTTTTAGCCCATGTGGATGCATTTTTTTTTTGAGACATAACCTCACTCTTATCACCCTGGGTAGAATGCTGTGGCATTATAGCTCAGAGCAACCTCAAACTCTTGGGCTCAAGGAATCCTCTTGCCTCAGCCTCCCAAGTAGCTGGGACAACAAGCACCCACCAGCTAATTTTTCTATTTTTAGTACAGACTGGGTCTTCCTGTTGTTCAGGCTGGTCTCAGACTGCCAAACTCAAGCAATCCACCTTCCTCTGCCTCCCAGAGTGCTGAGATTACAGGTCTGAGCCACAATATCGGGCTTCAATTAATTTTTTTTTTTGCAGTTTTTTGGCTGGTGCACATTTCCAGGCAGCAGGGGCATGAGAGGCACCAGAGCAGTGCCTGCTGAGAGGCAGAGGACACACAGAAAGCAGCCAGCTCCAGGAGACACCAGCATCCTCATCCTCACAGGGCTTGTAATCAGGAGACTGCCAAGCGCTAAAACTGTGCACCGGCATCACAGGTGTCTCCCCTACATGGCCTTAGTGGCTCCCAGCCTGCACGGGCTGTGGAAGCAGCCACGGGGAAGCAGTGCCGCTGTGTGGTCAAAGTGGGAAGCGCAGCTGGTCCTTGTCTGCCCTGCGCTAGATGCAGGGTCTGGGTCCTTGACTAACTCGTGCTGTCTGGGGACAAGAGCCTGCACCCCTTTCTTCTAACAGTAACTGCCTAAGCCCCATGTCAGGCACTGCTTCAGGGATGGAGAGGTAGAAGTCTCTGCCTTCGAGCAGCTCAGGCCATGGAGGGAAATGAAAAGGAGCCCAACAAAGCGCCATGGCACAGGTGGGGAGTCGGCAGGACGGCGCTGCTGACACCACTAGGCAGGTGCATCGTCCTTTCAGAGCACAAACGGGGGCCATGTGTGAGAGTGCAACCGGACAGGCACAACCCCAGTCTCTGTAGGGCTCACTACTGCAGTGAGGCAGACCATAAACAAGGTACCCCGAATATTAGAAGGCAAAAGGCAAGCAGGAAAGAAGACTAGGGGAGCCCCAGGGGAGGTGCTGTTACAAATGGGCGCTCAGGGAAAGCCTCCCTGTGAACTAAATGACCTCTGAGAGCACCACGCTGCTCTCTGGAAGGAGTGCAAAGTCCCCAGAGCTGAGGGTCCCGTGTATGCTGGGAACAGCAGGGAGGGTGGAACAGAGTGAGCAAAGGGGGAGCAGCAGGTGAGCTCTGCCGGCCAGAAGGGAGGCCCGTCCAGGTCATTCTCAGAACTCACACTTCACTGTGAGCTGGGGATACCACAGTCCCGATGACATTTTCAAAGGCATGCACACAGGCTGTTTGTTGTATTGGGAAAATGTTGCAGAGAAGTCCTTGAATCAAAGGGAGGTCAGCCCAAATGCTATGCAGTGATGCAGGCGGGGACAAAGTCACCAGTGAGGTAGAGAGACATGTTTGGATTCCAGATGTGCGTGCAAGTTAAAGCTCAAGATGAAAAGGATATGCTGATGGCGGGTGTGCTGGGCACATGGCAGTGGAAGGCTGACTACAAGGTTTGGGGCCGGCACAGATCAGATCAGGAAAGCAGCTTTACTATTCTAACTGAAGGAAGCCCGTGAGCAGGGCAGCCATCTGAAGAGGCTGGTAGCAAGCGCCCTGAGTGCTCAGCAGGGTGGGGGCCAGCAGCAGGGCTGGCGCGGCCACCTCACTCTCTGGCATGGATCTCCAACCCTCTGTGGCCCAGTGCACCAGAGAAAGTCCCACATGTGCCTCAACCCCACCTGGGGGAGTAGACACAGCCAGGCCAGGACAGCCACCCACCCGCACAGCCTCCACCCAGGTACCTCCGTGGATGACTCCCTTGCGCAAGCCATCCTTGTTGTCTGAAGTGAAGAGCAGCTCCACAATGCCCCGGTCCTCCAAGGCCTGCAGGGAAAAACTAAGATGAGTCAACACGTGCTCTCATTCTTCAGAGCTTCTGCAGTGTCACCCAGCTGGGATGGGGCAGTGTGAAGAGGAAGGAGGAGAGAGTCTAAATAAAGCGTTTATTCCTCTGTGGAAAACAGAAAAACCCACCACGTCTGTGCGCACTATACTCATTGAAGCCCCAAATAGATCGAATTCCAGCCACACCAGGGGAGAGGGCTGACACGTTCTGGCAGCCCTTGGTGGCTGCAGATCTGGCAGAGGTGTCAGTGTGACAGGCTTGCTGTTCCTCAACAGACCCACTCCAAGGGTGGCTCAGAGAAGCCTGCTGCTATACTATCCCCAAGCACCTGCTGGGCTCCAGCAAGGAGGTCAGGCCTCTGGGACAACATTCACATCCTCCCTTCACTCACAGCATGAGTAAGCAGCCTGTCCATACCCCAGGCCGAGCTGGCATGGGCTTAGTCAATGGTCATGCCCAATCATGTGCCCAGAGGTGCTGTCCAAATCCAGCATGGCAGAAAGCATTCCTCAGAGGCTGTACATCCGAGGACAAAGAAGTGGAAAAAACACAGCCATGTTTGAGCATCAAGGACAATTTGTTAGATCTAGTGGAGGGTAAACAGGTGGCAGGGAAATGGGTAATGACAAAGAGCGGGAACTGAATTATAGCGAGGAGCCAACTGTTCCTAGTAGGAACACACAGGGGAGCCCCAGATGACCTGGGACTCCGGACCGTGCAATTAACATTGCAGATTTCAACCTCTCCCCCCATGGCTTCCTCAGGATGGCTGAGGGAAGCCCCAGGCATAAAAGGTGTTTGTTACATAACCCCAACTTGTCTGTCACCCCAAGAGCAGGAAATGACAGCCAATCCTGCCAAGGAGGACAGGACAAACTAGTGAGGCTATAAAAGACCGTGTGTGCTCAGACTTCAGTGACGGAGGGACCCGACTCACTCTTTGAGATGTAATTTCTCTGTACTTTACTTTTTTCTGCAATAAATGTGCACGTATGTGATTACTTAGTATTTGTGATCATTCCATCATCAGCTGGGCCCTGGTGCTCATTCTTCCGCAGTGGGAACCAAGAACCAGGGAACGTCAACACCGCCAGCCCTAGCAAACTCTTACTACTCAGAATAACTGCTAACATTGATGGAGAACGTACTACCATGCCAGGCCTTCTGCTAAGCACTTTACACGGACTGTCCTGTTCAGTCTTCATTAGTATCATAATAACACCGCAGAAGAGGCTCAGGGAGGCTGAGTCAGGTATCACAGGCTACAAAGCTGATGAGACTTCATGGGCCTGAACCCAGAGTCCACCAAAGGCTCCACTCTGGGGCTCTTTTGCATCAAAAAATCCAGCAAAGAGGATCTCCCTACAATCTTCTCTCCAGATATAAGACTGTTTTTTTCAAGCTGGTATATAAAAAAAAAAAAAAAAAACAGGGTAGCTGCAGTTCTTGGGCTTGACACACAAGGGGCAGAGTTTAATTGGTGAGACCAGGAGAGATTTTTATCAAAAGCCCTAGATCTATCTGCTGCCTTGCCACTATCTACCAGTGTTGGGGCTGAGAAAACACTACTCCAGGATGAAGGCCTCACAGCAAAAGTTTTCCTCTGACCTGCCTTCCTGCCCCTCAGCCCTATTCTCCCGCAAGGCCACAGAAACTAGAATCCCTCTTCCCCAAGGTGGACCATAAAAGTCAGAACCCCTTTTCTCAAAGCCAGCCATAAAATCTAAAATTCGTCTGAGCTGTAAAGAAGCTACACCTACCTTGCTTGACCCCCATTCCCGAGAGGAAGAAATGCTGGTCAGAGAGGCCAAGAAGAGCCCAGACGGACAGGCCTCACTGGGTTTCCCCACTCAGCCGTTAGCAATAAGTCCTACACGCCCTCTTTGCCCAATCATATGAAATATGTAGAAAACACAGATGCCGGTGCTTGGTTGAATCTAAGAATAAAAATGGACAATCTCCCCTGGATCTTTTGGTCTTCATTCCAAAGGCTCCCACGTACACACATACATTTGTATGCCTTTTTTCCCATTAATCCACCTACCTTATGTCAGTGATTTTTCAGCAAACCTGTCAGGAGCAAAGGGCCTTGGTCCCTACACTAGTCAGTCACTGATATTTAACACGTATTCACACAGGGTCCTGCCATATGTGCGTGCACTTAACCTTTCTTGGCACCCATTTACTGAATCTACCCCAGTCTGCCAAGCCATCAGGGGTTTTGTGCCTGTTACCTCACACTGTCCTCACAGCCTTAGACAAATGCATTCTTGTCCCTTCTGTGTACGTGATGAAACTAAGACTCAGAAAGGGGGCATGACATGCCCCAGGTCAGCCAACACTGATGCTGTCCACATCTGTGCGACACGCCCAGAAAAGGTGCACAGCAGTTCAGGGGGGTCCTCCCAAGAGCTTCAGGGTGACAGAGGCTGGCACCGTTGCTTTTCTTTTTCCACCTGTATCACATGGACACCTCTGCCCCGAAACCAGGGGAGCATGACTGAGCAGACCAGGTCCCTGGAGGGGCCACCTCTCCTCTCTGTCTGCTCAGGTGAGCTCTCCTCTGCAGCTGAGTAATTGAGCAACTCAGAGAAGCCCCAGGGCAGGAACTAGGTACAGCAGGAGAAGCTCTCGACTCCTGTGTCCAGGACAAGATCTTTCTAGCTAATTCAAAGACAAAAGGAAGCTGGAGAGGTGCCGTCAGTCCAGCTCTGGTTGGGCTTGGCCATCAGGACTGAACTTGCTCCCCTTCCACAGCCTCACTCCCCACGGAGAGGGCTTTCTGATAAGGACCTGCAAGCTGGACTGTTTGAGCCTTGGTATTGTCCATTAGAATGAAATAACTTCTGAATGGAAAGTGAATCCTCATATGACAGCAGGAGAGATGTTGCTCAGGCCATCAAGGGACAAAGCTGTCCAGCTTTCATTCAGGTGGATTCACCAAGGCCACTTAACGTGCCCTCAACTCACACCACTGCCAGACCTCCAAAGTGTGCTAAACTAATGCCATTGATTCTATCAAGGGCTTATGTATCAACAGCTTACTGAGCTGCCTGATCCCACACAGTACTCCAATTCAGAGAGGTAGTACTGAGCCTGATCCCACACAGTACTCCAATTCAGAGAGGCAGTACTAAGCCTGATCCCACACAGTACTCCAATTCAGAGAGGCAGTACTGAGCCTGATTCCACATAGTACTCCAATTCAGAGAGGCAGATTCTCTCATTAGTCCCACTTTATAAAAGAGAAAAAAGAGGTTTAGAAAAATCAAGGCATTTTTTTCAAGGTCTCAGATACTAAGTGACAGAAACCAGATCTGAATATTAGTCTTTTTTTTTTTAAGTGTTACTCTGCCCTTCCCTTGTATATTAAATCGTTGGTTCTCAACATCCCTCACACATTGGAATTGGACATCTAAGACCACCCCAGAGGTTCTTATTTAATTGGCGTGGTATATGGCCGCAGCACAGGGAACTTTGAAGCTCCCCAGGTAAAGCCAAAGTGTAACCACAGCTGGGAAGCTTTGCTTTAGATGCTGGACCAAGGACAGCCTTTCCAGGACGCCTTCCCTAAACACCACTGCTCACAACTCCTTTATTCTTGGCCCCTGAAACACCAGGTGTACACAATATTACCAAACTAAACACAGTCAAGAAGGGGTAAATAAGTGATAACCCTGTTGAAATAAGATAATGGAGAAAAATTCAGTGATTAACATATGTTGTTAAGAGATGTGCTATTAATGTGAGAAAAATGTTAGACCCAGTCACCATATAGCCCGTGATATACCCCAGAGTAAGGAATATAAACAAATGGCCCGAGCTGACTCTTACCTTCTTGACGTAAGGCATGTATGCGGGGTCTTTGTTATAGGAACCATACTCATTCTCCACTTGCACGGCAATGATGGGTCCTCCATGCTTGTACTGGGGAGAAGAGATGAGCAATCAGAACCTGAGTTTGAGGTATGATCCAACTTCACCACACCTATCACCAATTACTACAAAATATCCCATTTGAAAAAAAAAGTCTCAAAAGGTGTGGTATATAATAGAGAATGACATCAGTAAGACAGTGCAAAAGGAAGCAGCAGGCCTCATTCTCCCATGGAAATAGCAAAGAAACAACTAAAGATGCACTAAAACAACTTTATAAGAGCTCTGGCAACCAGTCATAGATCTAACCAAACATGCGAATACCCAGTCAAAAAAAAAAAAAAAATCACATGCAAAAAACGGTGGGAAATTTTATGATGGTTTTTACTTGCCCTTGCCCCACCCCCTCCTTGGTATAGCAGGCAGGAGTGGCTAGGAGGAAGTGTCCCAATTCCCAGTTCCCTCCCTCAGATGTAAAGCACAAAATGGAACTTGTTTACAATGTCCTGGCTTGTCTGTGGCTGCTCAATGTCTTGCCTGACTTGGAGCTCAGACAGGAAACAGCAGCGTAATTTGGACATCAGGCTGGAAGCTGCAAAGCCAGTGGCAGATACCACATGTGAAACTGCTTGGGGTCCAGGAACTTGCAGAAAGCTGGGGGCAAGGAATTATGTGCATAAAAATATGATGAACATCTATCTAAGAACCCAACAAGAAGCTAGGGTAAGATTCTTTGGGGGAACTGAAGTTATTTAAAAGCATACAGGAGCTAAAAAAACGAAAAAATATATACACAGTTAGAGACAGGACACATGCCCATAAAAGATCTGAGATCTGCAGTCTTTCCTCCAGGTTGATCTCGTGGCTCAGGGGCCCTTTAATTAATGAAAGTCTTCCCTGCCAGTCTGCAAAGACTAAATGAGTTGTTTCCATTTTTGTTTTTCAAATGCCCAACATTCAACAAGAACAACAACAAAAAAACACACAAAGAAACAGAGAAACATGACTCAATCAAGTGCGCAAATTCAACGTCCAAAAACAGTCTCTGAGGAAACAAACACACTGGACTAGTAGAAAAAGACTTTATAACAATTGTTATAAATATGCTCAAAGAGCCAAAAAACAAAAACCAACAAAGAACTAAAGGGAATCAGAAAAATGATATATGAACAGAATAAGAATATCCACCAAGAAACAGAAATTGTAAAAAAAGAACCAAACATGAAATCCGGGGCTGAAAATCATAACATCTAAATTTGGTAATCCACTAGAGGACTCCAATTGCAGACTCCAACAGGCAGAAGGAAGACTAAGTGATGCTGGATTTGGCAATGATTTCTTGGATGTGGCACCACTAGCAAAACAACAACGAAAGATAAATATGTTGGACTTAAGGAAAATTAAACATTTTTGTGGCTCGGCACCTGTGACTCAAGTGTCTAAGGTACCAGCCACATAAAACTGAGCTAGGGGGTTCGAATCTAGCCCAGGCCCACCAAACAACAGCTGCAACCAAAATATAGCTGGGCGTTGGGGCGGGTGCCTGTAGTCCCGGCTACTTGGGAGGCAGAGGCAGGAGAATCACTTGAGCCCAGGAGTTGGAAGTCGCTGTGAGCTGTTATGCCACAGCACTCTACCTAGGGTGACAGCATGAGGCTCTGTCTCAAAATAAATAAATGAATGAATAAAATAAAAAATTTTGTGCATAAAAGGACACTATCAACAGAGAAGGCAACCCACAGGATAAAAGAAAATACTTGCAAATAATAAACCTGATAAGAAGTTGATGCCCAGAATATATAAAGAATGTCTATCACTGAATAACAATAAAAAACTAGGTTCAAAAATGGGTAAAGTATTTGAATAAATTTTTCTCCAAAGATATCCAATGGTTAATAAGCACATGAAAAGATGCTCAACATCACCAACCATCAGGGAAACGCAAATCAAAACCACAATGAGATACTACTTCACAGCTTTTAGGATGGCTCTTATCAAATAAACAGAAAATAATGAGTATTGGTAAGCACTTAGTAGAATTGGAATGTCGTGCGCTGCTGGTGGGAATGTAATACTGTGTAACTTCTGTGGGAAACAGTAGGACAATTCCTCAAAAATTAAACATAACATTACAATTTGATCCAGCAATTTCACTTTTAAGTATATGGGCAAAAGAAGTGAAAGAAGATACTCAAAAAGATATTTTTACATCCATGTTCATAGAAGTTTCCTTCATAGTAGCCAAAACATGGACGCAACCCAAGTGTCCACTGATAGATGAAATGGATGAACAAAGTGGGGAATATTTTTCAACCTCAAAAAGGAAGAAAATTCTGGTATGTACTACAACATAGATAAACCCTGAGAACATTATGCTAAGCGAAATAAGCCAGTCATGATACTGTGACTCCATTTAGAAGACACAACTAAAATAGTCAAAGTCATACAGTCAGTAGAACGGTGGTTGCCCAACTGTACAGAAAAAAAAAATGGGGAGTTTTAATGAGTATCAAGTTTCAACTGGGGAAGATAAAAAAGGTCTGGAGATGGACAGTGGTTACAACGAAGTGAATGTCAGTGTCCCCCCAAAATTCATATATTGAAATCCTAACCCCCAACATGATGGTATTAATTTGTGGGGCCTTTGGGAAGTAACCATGGGGGTGGAGCCTCCATGAATGGAATTAGTGCCCTTAAAAAGGAGACCCATAGAGAGCTCTTGCTTCTGTCATGAGAAGAAGAAACAGCAAGAAGATAATAATCTGCACCCTGGAAAAGAGCCCTCCCCAGACATCCCATCTGCCAGTGCCTTGATCTGGACTCTCCGCATCCAGAACTGTGAGAAATAAATATCTGTTATTTGTAAACCACAGAGCTTAGTTAGAGTAGCCCAATCTAAGATTGTGGTGACAGCTGCACAACAATGTGAAATACTTAATCCCACTGAACTGTATAATTAAAAATGGTTAAAATATCAAAGTTTATGTTATATATTCTTTACTATAATAAAAAAATTAAATTAAATTAGTATGTCATACCTGAGGTAGGGGGAAGCTTTGATATTCTATTTCCAAGTCTACAGTTGTCTCTGAGCCACCTTCCCGGGGTGGCATTCCCCACTGTTCCCCACCCACCTTTGGCACCACAGCCTGCTGAATCACGTGAGCAACCCCACCCCCCGTACAACCTTGGCTGATAATGTCCCAGTTTCTCAATTCTTTCCCAATTAGGGCTGCAAGATTCAATAAAAATACAAGACACTCAGTTAAATTTAAATTCCAATGAATAATTTTTTAGTATAAGTATAGCCCATACAATACTTGGGAATAGAATACCAAAGCTTCTCCCTACCCCTGGTATGAGGATTAAATTAATCCTTGCTTATCTGCAATTCAAATTTAACTGGGTATCCTGTGCTTTACCTGGCATGTCCCTCTGATTTATGTGTACTGTGAATATTCCAGACCACTGGCTTAAGAGAAATTTTTACCAGTGCACTCATTTTTTTATTGATGGACCAATTTCTCAAACTCATTCTTCATATTTTTACATAAGCAATTGGGTTGATTTTTTACATGCCTGTTTTATTGTTGCTTCCAATTATGACATAAAATGTTAAAATACTTCCCCTTAAAATGTATTTTAACATATATGCTTTGAACAGCAAATGTGTACCAGGCAGCACCCTTTTGGTAGCAGAGGAAAATACCCTAAAAAGTCATCCATTGGAATTTTATAATTTATTTGAAGAATTTACACAAAGGCCTGTGTCTTGTAGGCAAGGACTGATCCACATGTGGCCCTCTGTGTGCATAACTGAGCCACTTTGCTGCAGGGACAGTAATAGACAGGTATTCCTGGCTATCAAGACATCCCTGCCTGCCCATCACAATTTCAGCTCCAGCACTGCCTAGAGCCATGGGATCCACCTGTCTGTCCTTCTTCGCACTGAGCCCATTGAAACAACATTGAGACAGCACTGAAAAGCACAGGTCTTTCAAAGACAACTACTGCAAGCCCCTCACCAATTATAAATCTCAGTCAATGGGGAGGTGTCTTGCTAGGATGAAAAAGAAAGGAGAACCCCAGTAGGAAGACAGGTGAAGATCCAAGAAGAGTCAGGCTGCTTGTACCTGGAGCGGCACCACCCTGGACATCAGGTGATCAAAATAGAGGTCCACTGCTTCGGTGAAGCCTTTGTAAGTTGTCCTCAGCCTCATGCCAGGGTCTTGGAGTAGCCAGCTTGCAGTGAAAAGAGGGAGGGAGGATGCTACAGTCACTGTCAGTGGGTCTACCATGGCTCAGGAGGAGTGAGAAGGGGGCAGCTTCAGCGGGCTCAGGACACCCCTCACCCACTCCCACCTCTCTCAGCCTGTGTTGAGATCTCACGCCAGGGGCAGGGTCCTTTAAGACCTGTGGAGCTGGAGGAGGTCGACTGAAGAAAAGTAAAGTTAGAAGCAGCAAGAGATAAAGAGACAGGTCACGCAGAATAGAATTTTCAAAGGTGGGAGACACAGGGGCCATCTCCATTAGTGGGGTTCCAGCGAATGGCCCCAAGTGTTTGTTCCACTCAGCTTTTATTGAAGGCTATTTCCTCATTAGCCCAGAGGGTAAGCTGAGGAAGGGGACAAAAACATTAGTAGTTTCTCTGCTAAGCATGTCAGCTCCTATTATTTCTATAATCATTAACTTTAAGGGTCTGAGTAGCCTTGAGAAATCCAAAACCTAAGCCTTATGGGGGGCTCAGCCTCCTGTCTTTGGTCACACACACGGATTCGGGGGGGGGGGTTAATCACCAAGTCACCACTCGCTCACTGTGGAGTAAAATGCCTCCAGTGTAGTCTCCTCTGAAGAATCAGGGGGAAAGAGGAACTTTCCTCTCATCGCCAATCAAGAGGCTTTTTCCTCTGTTATAATGGTACAAGAGTTCTCCTGCCAATATTTCAGGGCTGGAGCTGTCCCCTTGTTCTCTGCCCCAGCCATAATACAAATCCCCACAACAGGTATTTGCTTTGGCTGTTGACTGGACAGGAAACGGCCTAGTTAATGTTTCTTGCCAGGCCTTGCACACAACTTCCTCTGGGGCCATTGATTCTTCAGAGTGTTTACAGACCCAGCAGGGGTGTTTGTAAGCTGTATACTTTACAGTTCAGACTTCTAGGAAAAGCAGGACTACTCAGAAAAGAAATTTTGCAGCTGATTTAAAAGTAAACTAGCTAACCTGCTTTTATTCCACCTTGCTCAGCTTATTTCCCAGTTTTTCCCTTTTCCTGAGGGTGTTTTCCCTTGCCAAAGATGGAGTCTTTGGTCCCCATTCTACCTGCTAGCCTGGAAGCTTCAAAATGCACAAGCTGATGCCCTGCACTTACACCTGTGCTCCACAAGGCACTCCCACCTGCACACTCTCACCCACACACTCCCACCTCCACACTCTCACCTGCACACTCCCACCTGCACAATCCCACCTACACACCCACCTGCACACTCACCTACACACCCACCTGCACACTCCCACCTACACACCCACCTGCACTCTCACCTACACACCCACCTGCACACTCCCACCTGCACACTCCCACCTACACACCCACCTGCACACTCCCACCTACACACCCACCTGCACTCTCACCTACACACCCACCTGCACACTCCCACCTACACTCCCACCTACACACCCACCTGCACACTCCCACCTACACACCCACCTGCACACCCACCAGCACACACCCACCTACACACCCACCAGCACACTCCCACCTACACACTCTCACCTGCACTCTCCCACCTACACACTCACAAGCACACTCGCACCTGCACACTCCCACCTACACACTCCCATCTGCACACTCCCACCTGCACTCCCACCTACACACTCACAAGCACACTCGCACCTGCACACTCCCACCTATACACTCACCTGCACACTCCCACCTACACACTCCCATCTGCACACTCCCACCTGCACTCCTGCAGCTTTCAGCCTTTCTGTCCCAAAGACATAGCCCTGAGGAAAGCTCATTTCCAGCTTCACAGGTACAGGTCCTGGCTGCCAGGCAGTAAGAAAAGCTCTTCACAGGCCTAATTTTCAATCATTTATTTTTTTATCCCATCATAAAGGGGCGAAGTTAAAAGGGTTAGGAATCACTGGGGCTGGAGACAGAGGTGGACACAACCTTCCAGCATCACCCACAAACACAAGCCTGATGTGTAGACTACAAGGGGCTGACGAGGGTCCGGCTTCTGTGCCTACTGACAGGTGGCATATAAGCCCTATGGGCTCTCAGAGTTCAGCCTGGGAGCAAGAGGACAAATTCTTTCTCCAACCTGTTGTTGTGATTCCCAAACTCCCCAGAGGAACACAACCCCATAGAGCAGCTCCAAGCTGGACTCAAGGTGTGCCCTGTATTCCCTGCTCACTTCAAGTTCAAGAAAACACTAGCATTTACTAACACAAGGTTCTGGGGCACTTGGCCTTGATCTGGGAATCCTCAACAGGGTCAGGGAATTATCCGGTTTATGTTGGCAAAACAACAGACGAGGAGAGAGCTACTTCCTCCAGACTGACACCTCCACATTTCACTTCCCATCAAAGGGGGCAGGTTTCTCCCCAGCTTCTCAAGAATGGGCAGGTGTGTGAGGGGTGTCCGAGCGGCAGAGCTCCCCTCTGCTTCTAAGTTAAGACTGTTAAACCCTGTCGTCCTCCTGTGCCCGGCTCCAGCTGAGCCTGAAGAAATCGCTGACCGTGGCACAAAGATTTCTAATCCAGGAAAGGGGGGGACACTGGTTCCATGCACTAAGAACTAGCCCTGGGGATGGAGGATGTACAGGCAGAGGCTGTGCCCCTCCAGGGAAGGTCAGGTCACTTTGGAAATGAGGAGGAAAGGGGCAGTGCCTGTGGCTCAAAGGAGTAGGGCGCTGGCCCCATATGCCGGAGGTGGTGGGTTCAAACCCAGCCCCAGCCAAAAACTGCAAAAAAAAAAAGAAAGAAGGAGGAAACACAGCCCCAGGGGGATCAGCCTTCTCCCCCCTTGGGGCAGCATGGGGTGGGGAGCCTGGTTTAACTAGGAAAGATTATACCTGTTAACAGGAAAATCTTCATGACAATAATAAGGAGGGTCAGGAGTGACTGTGGCCCCAGCTGACCCCTGACCAGATTTCTGCTCCAACATCAGCCAAGACTGTACCCAGAAAGAGAACATGGGCCTGGGATATAAAGGTAAAGCAATAACCACAAGTTGTTTCTCTTCTACTTTCTCTAAATACTTGGACTCTTCAAGTATTCTTAATAACATCCCTAAGAAATACACAAAGCAGGTCAGGTTTCTCCCCTTGTAAAGAGAGGAAACGTCTAGTCCCAAGCAGACAGCTGACCCGCTCGAGGTCCTGGCCCAGGAGAGCCAGGAAGATTGAAATGTCACAGGAAGGCCCTTCCCCTGCAGCCTGCCACATAAAGAAATCCAAAATCCGCAGACTTTAGGAAGGCAGTAACTGCCAGATCATCCAAATTGATCCCCTTGGGGCGCCACTCATTGTGAAAGGGAAATTCAGTACAGAATGGAAACTGTCACTTAAAAGCAAAAGTAGATGTCTGTCTGTGAGCGTTTTACACAGGTCCCTCAAGCCACACTGGAGCCCCTCACATCCCGAGTACCTGGGCAAGCCCCCGAGGTCGATCTCACTGCAGATGTAGGGGCCTGGACGCAGAATCACCCACAGCCCGATCTCCGCAGCCAACAGGACAAAGGCCCTAGGGAGTAAACAAGTCAGCACCTGTCAGGACTATCGAGGGCAGAGCCACCCTGCTCCTCTCTGCGCCTCCCTCTCCCAACCAGGCAGACACACTGGGGTGAGGGAGTCCCCCCAGCACAGCAGGGAATCCCACACCAGGCCTGAGGCTAGAGCTGCTCCAAGCCCCAGACCATCCACACAGCCCCTGGGGCCTAAGGAGGAGGCGTGTCAAACAGGGCACAGGGGGCTGGACAGTGAGCCTGATCCCAGTGGCTTCAGTCCCCTAGAGGGGCAGCCCCAGTCTCAGCCCAGATGCAGGACTCCCCTGCAGTGTGGGCGGCACCTGGGGTCTTTAGCCCCTCTGGGCTGCCAAGAAGCTACAGGCCATGTCTGGAGAGCATCTGGGTCCTGGCTGCAGGGCCTCACGCCGTCCTGAGACCAAGGCTCCCGACCCAGGTCCCTCCCGGGTTCTCTCTGGCTCCTAATCCACCCGAGCAGCCTCCCCTCTGCCCCTCCCGGGCCGGTCACAGAGGCAGCAGCACCACGTACTCCAGGTCCAGGTTCCCAGAGAAGTCGAATTTGCCTCTCTGGGGCTCGTGCAGGTTCCAGGGAACGTAACTGGAACAGAAGAGATAATTAGAGGCAAGAGCTTGTCATAATTTCCACTTCGCCTCCCAGATTGCCTTCCTCATCCTTAAAACCCACTACGGTGGCTGCTGGTGTTTCTCAGTGACTTCAGGACTGGAACCAAGAGCCGACTGAACGGCGTCTAGGCCAGCCCTGGGAGGCTAATGTCTCTTAGGAGAAGGGGAGAAGTTCAACAAGGTTTGGGTGAAGGAAGGCGTGCGGAGTAAGAGGCCTACCTGCCATCCCCACCCCCATCAGAGAAGAAGAAATAATTTTATTTTGGAGTTTTTAGAAAAACAGCTACAAGTAGGTGAAAGGAAACCTTAGTTATCAGTCCCATCATGACCAAGGTGTCCAGAATTCCAAAACTTGCAACCGAATGGAGGGTCTGACTCTCAAGGGACAAGGCAGAGATGAAGTAAGCTCTGGAAGGGGCCCAACCTCAGAGGCAGAAGGGACGACCCCGACCACCCCCCCCCCCAGGATTAACAGTGTTGACAGCCGCTCTTCTCCCAAGACCCCACCCACTGCTGGCATCTGCTGGCGACCCCTCCAAATGTCATAACATTCACAGGTGGAGCGGGAGTCACAGTCTGGCCTCCAATTCAGAAGCAAGAGTTCTGTATTTAAGCAAGCACAGGCGGCCCTGTTTTTGTAAGGCAGAAAGCTACGCTTCGCCTGCACTATTCCTACACCTTCACAAGCCCTTTCCAGGAAGTCACACACATTTGTCTCCACAATACTCCAAACAGACCCATAACTCTTTTAGGAACTGTCTTCCAAATCCGTCACAGACCACCCAAGAAAATCCATTTCCCTGATTTGTAATCACATATTGTTGCACAAGAATGGAATAACCCATCCTGATAACCCACTTTAATTTACAGACTTAGAACCAAGGATCTGTTGGAATTTGGGAAAAAAATAAAATCCATAAAAATATCCTGATCATCCACAACGGAGCATATTGTTTTAAATGATGCACACCAACATTTCAGTGAGTGCCTACCACATGCCCACCCCCAGGCCACTTTCCTGAACACTATTCCAGGTAAGAAGTGCTGAAAATTATGAACAGGGTTCCCAGCTCGCTATTCTGAAGAAGGCTACACTCAAATGCTGTATAAATTGGGGGTGGGGAGTTTGCTTGTTGAAAAAGAAAAAAATCAGTTGTTGTCATTGAATCACCTCCCTTCATATACAGCTTCTGTGGCTGCCCTAGACCCCATGTCGATTCCATGTCCCCGCATGCCCTTTACTAGGGAGTTCTGTGGGGATGAGGAAGAAGGGGGACCCTGCCCCTTCAGCTCTGAGCAGATGGCTGGGCTCACTCCTCTGACACCCTTCCACATGCAGACACCAAGCACCCAACTTGGGAACCAGGCTTGGTGGTGGGGTTGGGGGAGGGCACGCACGTGGTGAGGGTGTTCAAGCCGCAGGCTTTCATCTTCAGCAGGCGGTCCCTCCAGTATTCCTTGGGCACCCGGAAATAGTGGATGGAGCCCCCGAAGATCCAGAAAGGGGCGTCCTCCAGTATAAAGTTCTGGCCTTTTGCCTGCAGCCCCAGCTGCCGCTGTCGGAGCCATGGAGGGACCAGAGAACTCCAGTTCAACCTGGAAAGAGACAAGGCATTTCTGGGGCGTTGGGGCTCCTAGCAGCACAGGCTGGAGGCCCAGGGAGGAGACGGGGTTCCCTTGCAGGCCCTCGGGGTTTCTGTCTAAGGAGGGCCTGCTTCCAGGGTAGCCAGGAAAGCGCCCACCCTCCGACTCGCCAAACCTTGGCAGGGGTGTTTCTTCAGCAAGGTTCACTGGGCTGCGCCCCGCTGCAGGGGAAGGACAAGTGGATGCCACAGCCAGGGACAAGATAAACACAAGACTGAACATGGAGATGGGTGCGCTAAGAGGAGAGAGGACAAGGCGGGTCAGACTGCGCAGGGAGGGTATTCTCAGGAGCTGGGAGGCTCTGTCTAGAAGAGACTTGGGGACAGGAGCTGCACAGGCCGCCACGGCCACCTCTGCTAAACAGGAAGACAGCAACTACTGGGGACAGTACCTCTGAGCCCCCTCACGACCACAGCTGCCCAACGCAGACTCAAGGCGAAGATATCTGAAAAGAGGCATCTGGATTAAACCACATCTACTCATGGGTCAGATTTCTAGGTCTCAACGACTTTCTGAAGATCAAGCATCCACCAAGAGAGGACCCAACAAGACAGACCGTCCCACCCAGGAAGGCCACCAGAAAGTTTGAGTCCGTGAAAAAGCACCTCCAGACATCTCACCAGCTGGCTGAGGGGAGCCCGTCACTTTGATCCCAAAGACTTGGGGCCCACAGAATTCCTTCCTCTTTCCCACCTAATCCCCTGACAGCCCTGAGAGAAAGCCAGAGGACCTGGGCATGTGGATATTTCCAGCTAGAAAGTTTAGGAAAGTTGGAGACAGAAAACAAGAGTGTTAATGAGTGTGGGGCCGCCCTCGTGCCTCACCCCGTTCCCATTACAGCTCCTGGCACTAGAGGGCATTGCCAGGCAGACTCAGGAAGGACTGGGGTGACTTTGAAGGCCCAGATGGCCAGAGATGGGAGAGCAGGGTGCCCACAGGGCAGGTGGCACAGAACTCAGTGACCATTTGGGAGCTCTGTCTAGGGCTACTCACAGACAAAGAAAATTATTATTATTTTTCTTTTTTTGCAGTTTTTAGCTGGGGCTGGCTTTGAACCCACCACCTCCGGCATATGGGACTGGCGCCCTACTCTGTTAAGCCACAGGCGCCGCCCCAAAGAAAATTATTTTTCACTTACGCCTTCCTACTCTGCACAGCCCTTGGGTTTTATAGCTCACACTGAATCTATAGAACCAAAGTTCTACTTTCCAGATGGAAGGGTCATCCGTGGAACCCATTCAGCACGCTTTTCCTTCTCTAAAGAAAAAAGGATCAACTTGGCACCTGTCACTCAGTGGTTAGGGCACCGGCCACATGCACCAGGTTCAAACCCAGTGCAGGCCTGCTAAACAACGTCAACAACAACAAAAAATATCTGGGTGTTGTAGTGAATGCCTGTAGTTCTAGCTACTCAGGAGGCTGAGGCAGGAGAATAGCTTGAACCCAAGAGGTTTAAACCCAAGGTTGCTATGAGCTGTGATGCCACAGCATTCTACCGAGGGTGACATAATGAGACTGTCTCAAAACAACAACAAAAAAAGGATCATGCTCCCATGAGACTTGCAAATGACATTTTAGGACACAGTTCTTCCAAAAGACGACCTATATGGGAAGAATATAAAAACCAGTATCTGGAAGAGGGAGTTCTGGGTGTGAGTCCTAGCTCGCCTTTGGTAGCACTGTCACTTTGGATTAATGACATCATCTCTGAGGGCAGGGCTAATGCCTGTCCCAACTTCTCAGAAAGGCTGTGTGAGGTCCAGGGAGAAACAAAATACCCCATGATGCATGATGAAAGCATCTTATCGTTATTCAAAATACATTTATTTAAATATGGAATGATCCGGGCCCTTCCACTTTCTACAATCAACCTACAATTTATGGGCTAAACTTTATGCCAAGTCAGCTTATTGCCATTTCCAAAATTTTACAGTGACAGAATCTGTTCACTGGTATGCTATCAGACTAACCTGGCCCCTAGGCCAGGGGTGGCCAAATCCAGGCTGCCTTCTGTCTTTGTGCAGCCTGCAAGCTAAACATGGTTTTCACATTTTTAAGGGGTTAAACATAAAACCCAAAAGAACAATATGTGGGGATACAAAACATTATATGAACTTCACAGTTCAGAGTTGGGTTTTATTGGCATGCTACCACCCACACGTTGAACTGCAGTTGCACTGGTGCGCAGGTAAATGGCTGCAACAGAGACCGTACAGCTGCAAAGCTGAAAAGGCTTTGGTGCCTGTGGTACTGTGCTTTGGAACAGTGGTTATGGCGCTGACCGCATACACCAAGGCTGGCAGGTTCAAACCCTGCCCAGGTCAGCTAATCAACAATGACAACTGCAACAAAAAAATAGCCAGGCATTGTAGTGGGTGCCTGTAATCACAGCTATTTTGGAGGCTGAGGCAAGAAAATCGCTTAAGCCCAAGAGTTTGAGGTTGCTGTGAGTTGTGATGCCACAGCACTCTATCAAGGGCAACATAGTGAGACTCTGCCTAAAAAAAAAAAACCTGAAAACATCCCCACTGTAGCAGATGAAGCCCTGGATTGCTAAGACAAGGGCTCAGGGTCCCCTCTGGGCCACTGTCTGGGCCTCTCACTGGGCCTTCCTGGGACACTCTTGCCCTTACCTGGCTCTTTCCTTTCTCTATAAATTCCTGACTATTCTGACTTTGTTTGAAGTTCCCCACGCCTTATCCAGCTCTTACCTTTGTCCATAAGCTCCTGACTGTTCTGGCTTGGTCTCAAGTTCCCCACACCTCAGACACAGGAGAGTTTGTGCCTCCCTGATGTTGCCCACACTTGCTCCTAAGAACACTCTGCCCTCTGCTCAGCCCTCCTAGCACTCACCAGGTCCCCGGCCCATGCTCCTGAGGCTCTCCGAGGGACTTGCTCACCCCAGGCTAGTACAAGTAAGAACTCAACGGACGGATTCTTTTCTTAAAAATAGGGACCTTAGAGGAAGAATGAGGGAGGGGTGGGGAAAGGAAGAGCAGAGAGAGGGAAGGAGTAAGGGGGGGTGGGGTCTTGGGGTCTTGGGGTCTTGGTGTGTGCCACACCTTTTGGGGGCAAAACACGATTGTAAGAGGGTCTTTTCCTAACAAATGCAACCAGTGTAACATGGTTTCTTGTACCCTCAATGAATCCCCAACAATTAAAAAAAAAAAAA
>CAUYON010052923.1:0-12706 GCA_963573935.1 Arctocebus calabarensis
AGCGCCTGTAGTCCCAGCTAACTTGGGAGGCGGAGGCAAGAGACTCGCTTGAGCCCAGGAATTAGAGGTTGCTGTGAGCTGTGATGCCACAGCACTCTATCCAGGGTGACAGCTTGAGGCTCTGTCTCAAAAAAAAAAAAAAATTCCTTGAATCATATTTGTCATGAAGGGGTCTTTGCCATAGGAAAAAAAACTCTGTGAATGCCCCCCAAAGGCTGAGTCCCTAGCTTAGTGTCTTAGGAGATGACCATAAATGTGCGATTGAATGGCAGCCGGGGTGGAGTAGAATAGACATTTGTGCGAACTCAGAGACAACCACTCCTGCTCTTCCGTCAGAGCACGGACTTCAGGGAACTCAGAAAAGCTCCTGCTAGACCGTTAGGCAAGTGAGGTTTCTCCCCACACCTGCAGGGACTCCTGGCAGTCCTGCTCCCTTCCCTCCGGTAACCTCCCATTCACAGCTTGTCACCCTAGGAAAAAAGAGCTGTCCAGAGTAACTCCTACTAAAGTAAAGTAACTTCCAGAGGCATCGCAGGAAGGGTAACGTGTCAAGACTGACAGGAAGCCTGGAGGTGCAGGAAGAGAATCAGTGGCAAGGAAGCCTGGCCTGCTGCCTTGGCTCCATCCCCTGCCATGTTCTACCCTGGATACCCTCCAGTCACCCCCAAAGTAAAATACTATTCGCTCTAAAATGAAGGAAAACTATGAGTGTTATTTATTGGGTAAGTTTTCTACTTCAGTGTTTCCCAGAACATGAGGAGAACACCAAGTTTTAGACGATATCAGAGTGTGACACTGGGTAGTGCTGAACCATGTGTAAGAAGTCCTCTCCTTAGTTCTTTTTTGTTTTGGAGACAGAGTCTCAAGCTGTCACCCTGGGTAGAGTGCCGTGGCGTCATAGCTCACAGTAACCTCCAACTCTTGGGCTCAAGCGATCCTTTCGCCTCAGTTTTTCTACTCTGCTCGGGCTGGTCTCAAACTTGTGAGCTCAAGCAATCCACACACCTTGGCCAGAGTGCTAGGATTACAGGCGTGAGCCACCACACCGGTCCTCTCTTCAGTCTTTTCCATATTCCTGATTAAGTCAAGGAGAGATTCTCAGTGAGATACTACAACATCTTCAACGCTTTTCAAAATCTATTCATCCCCCTTTTACCAGGGAGATGGTGGCCTTGAGCTCAGAGGCTTGGGATAGGAACAATTGACTGCAGTAACTTCTACTGTAAAAAACGAAAGGGTATTTTTACAGGACTCTCTTCCTACAACTGATGCTGGCTTTCCATGTATAGTGGTAAAATAGTTTCCTTTAAAAATAAATTAACATTTACTTACATAAAAAATGAAGGATTTAAAATGAGGAAATTATCATCCAGGTGGTGTGTGGATATGGTAAAAATGGTGTGAGTGGGGGCGGCACCTGTGGCTCAAAGGAGTAGGGTGCCAGCCCCATATGCTGGAGGTAGCCTGTTCAAACCCAGCCCCAGCCAAAAACTGCAACAACAACAACAAAAATGGTGTGAGTGAGTACAGTTTGAGAAACACTGATCTTTTCTAAATGGTTATACACTATAGGTTGCGTTCTTAAGAATCAACATCCTCCATAGGAGGCTGGGAGGAAGGGGACATGTGTCCTTACCTCTTGGCTCTATGTTCAGGGTAAGATCCAGCAGGGTAGGGAACTGCCATAGAGACCACCAGGCAAAAAAAGTGAAAAAGTGGCAAATTATTTGGGTGAGGATGGCAGACACCTATTGAGTCTTAGAAGCACAGTTTCTGGGCATTACTTACTAGCCCCCAGGAGGAAGGAAGTGGGGAGAGGTTGGGAGGTTGTTAACTTTTGTTTCAGTAAGGAAAAGGAGCAAAGGCTCGGCGCCTGTGGCTCAACAAGCTAAGGCGCCAGCCACGTACACCTGAACTGGCGGGTTCGAATCCAGCCTGGGCCTGCCAAACAACAATGTCGGCTGCAACCAAAAAAAAAATGGCCGGGTGTTGTGGCGGGTGCCTGTAGTCCCAGCTACTTGGGAGGCAGAGGCAGGAGACTCGCTTGAGCCCAGGAATCGGAGGTTGCTGTGAGCTCTGATGCCACAGCACTCTATCCAGGGTGACAGCTTGAGGCTCTGTCTCAAAAAAAAAAAAAAAAAAGAAAAGGAGCAAAAACAGCATGCTGAGGTTCAAGTGGCCATCTCAAAAAGGAATCAGGGCCAGGCGGAATGGCTCATGCCTGTAGTCCCAGCTACTTGTGAGGCTAAGGTAAGGGGAGTCCTTAAGCTGAGGAGTTTGAATTTAGTCTGGGCAAGAAATTGAAAAAAATAAAACAATTAAAAAAAAAAAAGGAATCAGACTGTCAGAAAATGGGTTCTCCAGGTACCAAGTCCTGGGTCTTAACTCGGTTCCAAGACTCAGCTTAGAAGCAGGCAAGGCGGAAAGCAGACTGTGAGAAAACAGTAGGGCTTCTTGCACTCAAAGTCCTTCATAGATGAGGGAATAAGGAAGCCCCCCACCATGCCTAGATTCATTCAGCACCACTATGACACAATCATTTCCCCTCTGGGGAGTCTGAAACAGCCCAAAGAACAGGGCATGAGGTGCCCAGGGTCACAGGTATGCTCAGCAACTGGGACTGAAACCCAGGAGCCCTCACTCCCAGCCAGGCCTCATCCTCCCTAGCATCTTTTCTTTGACAGGGCAGGTTTGATGAAATCACCTGCCCACTGTCCTCTCCATCTCCCTGTGGAGGACCATTCCCTCTTGTCATCAAAATCCACTTATCCTAGTGACAATATCCCAGTTTTTCTTCCCAATATATCAATTCCCCTCCTGACCCTCCACTTTCAAGGATGACTATAGGCATGTGAGGGTCAAGCCTGGCCAATCACAGTAGTGTGCATTCTCTGGAGACAGTAACTGGGTAAGGGATAGACATGTGATCCAGTCAGCATCTGGCCCCAGCATCTGGATCCAGTGAGAATGTGCCCTGTTTGCTGAGAATGCTACAAATAATGACAAGAACCTAGAGCTGCTGGGTGCCCCTGTGTGGAGCCTGGGAATAAAGACAACATAGTCGAAGGCAGAGGTGACTGACAGAAAGAAACTAGGTCCTGATGACATTGGTCTGAGCACCTGGATCAAGCCCTACCTGAAGTCAGACCAATGGACCTATTCTTTTTATGAGAAAATATATTTCATGTTACATTAAACCAATTTGAGGTAGGATTTCTACTGTTCATAAGCAAGAGATTGACCATAAACATGCCACCACTTCAATAGCATCCAACACAGTTTTCCTCCTCTCTGGACCTGGACAGTCCCAGAGCCCTCTGAGGAGGAAAGGCAGGCAGGCTGAGGTCAGCCTTGATCTCACTCCCCTGCAGGACAGATTTCTCTTTGACTCCCTCTATGCCCTCCAGAAGGCCAGCCCCAAGTACCTTGAGCCATTGCTGATGAGGATGCTCTCCCGGATCGTCAGGGTGCAGTAATACCACACCAGCAGGAAGTTAAAGATCTCATCCGTCACCCTGGTGAGGAAACAGCCCCAGGGAGGGAAACAGGCATGAGAACCAGGGACAGGTATCCTACCCTGACCTTATAGAGTGGCAAACCACAGTGAGGGCTGCCCATAGCGGTGGTGGCTCTGGACACCCACAGTAATGCTGGAAGGCAGAAGAGTCTGCCGTCTCACTCAGCTTCTCTCCCCTGGAATGCCCATGCCCTCCCCTCCTTTCTATCTGAATACTATTCTGTGCTTCCAGCATCTTCCATGACCAGCCAGCCCACGGCAACCTGATTCTCTTCAAAATTCTTTCTGTTGGATATGCAATTTCTGGTGGGATGGTAAAAGAGGGGCTTTAAAGACAGGAAACTTTTTTTTTTTTTTTTTATGAGACTGCCTCAAGCTTTCACTCTGGGTAGAGTGCTGTGGCATCACCACTCACAGCAACCTCCAACTCCTAGGCCCAAGCAATTGTCCTGCCTCAGCCTCCCAAGTAGCTGGGACTACAGGCGCCTGCCCAACGCCCGGCTATTTTTTGGTTGCAGCCATCATTGTTGTTTGACAGGCTCAGGCTGGATTCAAACCTGCCAGCTCAGGTGTACGTGGCTGGCGCCTTAGCCACTTGAGTCACAGGAGCCAAGCCAAGGACAAGAAACTTAATGTTCTATTTCAAGTTGTCTATCCTGTGAAGATGTAATTCCTTCCATCCCCTTAAACTACCTAGAAACCTTGTTACACATTTTTAAAAAAATCCCCATGGGCCATTATCACCTGGAAGACTAACTTAAGGAATCCTGTGGCTCTTTAGGAGTGACCACAGACTGTGCTGGGCTGTGCAGGCCTCAAAGGCAGACAGACTGGCCAGCCAGAGCCCCACAGTGCCATGGTCAGCATGGAGGGCCAGCAAACAGCCTGCAGGGACATGTCAGAGACCCACTGGCCTCTATCTTGCCATCCGTCCCAGGAAAGGCTGAACTCCAATGTAAGCATCCCTGGGTGAAGGGATCCTGGGACAGAGCTGATGACAAAAGCCCCTCCAAGAGCTCCCCTGCCACTGCCAGGATCTCTGACAAGATATCAATGAAGGCTTTGTCTGTGGCCCCAACAGAGACTCTGCACTGTAGCTCCCAGCATTGTACAGACTCCACATAGGGTCAGTCTGCACAGAGAGGAGGAAAACCCCCCCCCCAACCTGCTCCATTTCCCTCTCTGAACTGGAAACTTTTCCCCAACCTAAGGTCCTGGGCAAACAGAGAAAGAATGCAATTATAACAACAAAAGACGTGGGAAGACCCTACTGAATAGTCACAGAGGACAGATACTCTCAGCCCACACCCTGCTGAACCACTGCCCTCAGAGTGGCTCTTAAAAGAGTCAGGAACAGACTTTGGAATCTCAGGGCTCTGCCTCTCCTCAGCTGTGGGGCTGTGGACAAGTTGTCATTCTCCTGAGCTGACACGGCCCACCCGTAAAGCCGGGGAGGAGCAGCACCTCCCACGTAGGACTGCTGCGAGCATCAGCCGAGTTGGAAGCGCAGAGTTCTGGGGACAGAACCTGGAGTGGAGTAGGGCCATAACGTTCCCTGCTGTGACTTCCGAAGCACCACAGTGCACCCACAGTCTGAGAAATGGGTCACAGACATCCGACTCTGAGGGCATCAAGACCCGAACAGGAAGTAAGGGCAGCAAGGGTGGGCACAGGCCTCCCCAGGGCAGACGGTCACTTTAGATACCGACTGACTGCCCAGCTCCCCTCCAGGCAGGCGGCAGGCCCAGGTATGTCATGACTGCCAGGATATTTTTCACCATTTGCTTTGCTATACCTTATAAGTGAGGAGAATAAAAATAAAGTTTTATGGCTTAAGCCCTTGTTCTGGACACATCTATATGCGTTCATGAATTTCCCACGACTGCCGTGACAAACCACGTCAGAGTGGCAGAGCAACATGCATCCGTTCTCTGATCAGAAGTCCAAACTGGGACTTCGAAGGCCAAAACCACACTGTCAGCAGAGCTGCGTTCCCTCTGGAGGCTCTAAGGAAGAATCCGTGTCTTTGCCTTTTCCAGCTTCTAGAGGACACCTGCATTCCTAGGCCTGGAGTCATCTCAGCCTCTGTCTTCCTTCTTTGACTCTAACCTTGCCATGTGATTATCACCTGGATATTTCGGGATAACCTTCTCATCTCAAGATGCTTAACTTTGTCATACCTAAAAAGGTCTTTTTGCCATGTTGGATAACTTATTCATATGTTCTAGAGATCAGGATATGAATTTTTTTTTTTTTTGATACAGAGCCTCAAGCTGTCACCCTGGATAGAGTGCTGTGGCAGCACAGCTCACAGCAACCTCCAATTCCTGGGCTCAAGCGAGTCTCTTGCCTCTGCCTCCCAAGTAGCTGGGACTACAGGCGCCCGCCACAAGGCCTGGCCATTTTTTGGTTGCAGCCGTTATTGTTGTTTGGCAGGCCGGGGCTGGATTCGAACCCACCAGCCCAGGTGTACGTGGCTAGCGCCTTAGCCCATTGAGCCACAGGCACCAAGCCAGGATATGAATATTTTGAGGACCACTATTCAGCATAAATGATTGCTCTGGACCCTGGAAAGAACCTATTGGACTGGTCCTTGAAGCAAGTGTACTTACAATGTTCACGCCTACGTGACTTCCAATTGCTAGAACTGGCATACCCAGGGGCTTTCTCAGGCCCCCAGAGCCCACTCTGCTGGTACAAGAGGCAGATCAGGAGGGTGGAAGAATTAACGCCCTCGGGGACAGTCCTCAGCTCCCCTGGCTAACAGCAGTTGATGGATAAAGACCCATTCTCTCCTAGCTCAGTGCCTGTAGATCAAGCGGCTGGGGCGCCAGCCACATATACCATAGCTGGCGGGTTCTAATCCGCTTGGGCCTACAAACAACAATGACAACTACAACCAAAAAATAGCTGGGCATTGTGGTGGGTGCCTGTAGTCCCAGCTACTTGGGAGACTGAGGCAAGAGAATCACTTAAGCCCAGAAGTTGGAGGTTACTGTGAGCTGTGATGCCACGGTACTCTACCCAGAGTGAAAGCTTGAGGCAGTCTCAAAAAAAAAAAAAAAAAAGACCGGGTGGTGCCTGTGGCTCCGTGGGTCTGGTGCCGGCCCCATAGACCGAGGGTGGCGCATTTGAACCCGGCCCTGGCCAAATTGCAACAAAAAATAGCCAGGCCTGTAGTGGGCACTTGTAGTGCCAGCTGCTGAGAAGGCTGAGGCAGGAGAATCGCCTAAGCCCAGGAGTTGGAGGTTGCTGTGAGCTGTGTGACACCATGGCACTCTACTGAGTGTGATAGAGTGAGACTCTGTCTCTACAAAAAAAGAATTAAAAAAAAAAAAAAAAGACCCACTCTCTTGCCCCTGAGGTGAGATAACTCCGAGGCATGTGCTGCACTGTCCCCTAGTTTCCCAGCAATACTGAGCTCCAGCTGCCTGTAGGATACGTCCTCCTTGTCTTATTTTCCCTTCCCCCGCCAATGTTTCCCAGGATTACCTCCTAAATAAACTGCAGGCACTAAAGTACTTGTCTTGGGGGTTTCTTCTAAGGGAACCCAAACAAAATGCTACCTCCTGTTTTACAGATGAGGAAACTGAGGTTCAGAGAAGGGAAGTGAATGGCTCAGGATTACACAGATGGTAAGTCCCAGAGTGAGATCCAAACCCAAGCCCACCTAGCCCAAGCCCAACTCTGACTACCCCTTCCTACTTGGTTCAAACCCGATGAGGACAACCCTAGTCGCCTCTTGGTCTTCATGTGGCTGGTTTCATATTTTCCAGTTGCCTCACCTAAGTCTTCCCAAGGTCAGGCAGACCTGGCAGAGTTGGTGTCCTGGGGCCCATGGGAAAGATGAGGAAGCAGACACAGAGAGGGCAAGTGCTCTACTCAAGGACACACAGCCCGTGAGTGGCAGAGCTGGACCTAGAGCCCAGGACTCTGGTGGGCCATGCCCACCTGGAGGTTTAGGGGTACTAAGAAGGGACCTTGGGTAGGGCTCCCAGCCAGGGAACGACTCCCAGGGAGCAAAGAGAATCCTTCTCCTTGGACACACTGGATAAAGCCATGAGCTTTTTCATGTATGTCCAGCCTTAGTACAAAGTGATAGTAGCAATGCACTAACACTTAATGCTTATGTGCCAGGCACCAGTCTAAACACTCTACATATGTGACTAACCCAGTCCTCAATTTCCCTACCAAGCAGCCCCCGTAATCCTCACTTTATATGTGAAGAAATTGAGGCAGGGAAAGACTAGGTCATTTGCCCAGGGTTAAAGAGCAGAGCAAGCTTCCCTGCGGGCACTAGAACAGGGGCCTGCCCATCCAGCCCCCTGCTCTGCCCCACATTTAACAAATGTAAGGTGTACTGGGCTGAACAGTGTCCTCCAAGCCCACATACACTGAGGCCTCAGAAAGTGACCTTGTTTGGAAATAGGATCTTTGTATAGGCACTTACTTAAGAGGAGATCATACTGGGTTGGGGATCCTTCTAAGAAGGCCACAGGAGTGGCCGGGCACAGTGGCTCATGTCAGTAACTCTGGCACTCTGGGAGGCTGAGGCAGGTGAATTGCCTAAGTTCAGGAGTTTGAGACCAGCCTGAGCAAAAGTGAGACCCCCGTCTCTAAAAATAGCCAGGCGTTTTGGCAGGCACCTATAGTTCCACTACTAGGGAGGCTGAGGCAAACAGATCGCTTGAACCCAAGAGTTTAAGATTGCTTATGAGTTGTGACCCCACGGCACTCCTCAGAGGGTGACAAAGTGAAACTCTGTCTTATGAAAAATAAAAAAAGAAAGAAGCCCATGAGAGAGACATCCACACAGGGAAGAGACCACATGACAACAAAGGCAGAGCTTAGAGTGAAACGGCTTTAAGCCAAAGAGCACCAAAGACCACAGCAGCCACCAGAAGCTAGTGAGTCAAGGAGGAAATCTTCCCCTGGAGCATTCCGGGTAAGCACTGTCCAGCCAGCACCTTGCCTTCAGACTTTTGGCTCTCAAGACTGAGAAAGTATATTTCTGTTGTTGTGGCCCCCCAGTTTGTGACACTTTGTCCTGGCAGCCTTAGGAGACTAATCTAGAGCAGGGTAGGGAGAAATGGAAATGCCCAGCAGTGAACCTGAGGACTTGGTGACACACACAGGCTTGCCCTGCGAGGGCCCTGGAGACCTAGTATGAGGGATCTGATTGCACATCAAGAACTTTTACCCCTTTCCACTGGGCACGTGAGAAGGCGTTACTGGTGTGTGCACCCTTTGTCCCCATGGAGAGGAGCTGGGCTCCCAGGCAGCAGGTGGGCACAGGCCCAGGGCCTAAAAAGGCCTTTGTTTGGACATTCAAGTGGCCAGACCAGCAGCTAGACTTTCAGCCAAGTGGCCTCCAGGAAATCAGCTCTCAGCATGTGGGCCAAATGCCTAAGCTGTACTTGGCTACCTCCCTCAGGGCAGAAAATCCAGGGCCAGAGAGAGGGACAAGACCTCAGGGCAAGGCACACTCAGCTTCTCAGAGCCATAGGGCCTTGTCATACTCAGATGGATGGCAGCAATTAGGGCTAAGCATGTCCCCGCTGGTGTTGAATCACTGAATCATCATGATCTTGTGAGGAAGGGACTGCTGGCCCCTTGTTTTACAGATGTGGAGACGGAGGCCCAGAAAGAACCCACTCATGCTCACAGCCAGCTGTTCTCAGCCAGGAGGAGGATCTAAGTCTAGCCTGGCTCTTTTCCTTCTTTCTTCTTCTTCTTTTTCTTTTCTTTTCTTTTCTTTTCTTTCTTTCTTTCTTTTTTTTTTTTTTTTGGTACATACAATTGATACATAATTCACATAGCATAAGATTTGCCCTTTTAAAGTATACAATGTAGCAATTTTCAGTATATCCACAGAGTTGTGCAATGATGCCCATTTCCTAATTCCAGAACATTCTCATCACTCCAAAAAGAAATCCTATACCTCAAAGCAGTAACTCCCCCTGGTTCCCACCCCCAGCTCTCAGTCTCTATGGATTTGCCTATTCTGGACATTTCACATCAACACCATCAGACAATGCAGCCTTTTGAGACTGGCTTATTTCACTTAGAGTACTGTTACCAAGGTTCATCCATGTTGTAGTATGTATCAGTCCTTCATTTCTTTTTATGGATGAATAATATTCCCTCATATGAATGCCACATTCAGCTCTTTCTTCACTATGACAAGGTCTTCCCTGAAGCTGTTTAATAGACACGTGTTGGGTGGATGCAGGGTGGACGAGACTGCCACCTCCCATGAGAAGTGGTCCTTCTCTACCCTAAACCTTTCCACACCAACCACTGAAGAAGCAGGCGAGACCGTGGATCCCTCTGGACCCCTCTCCCCTGGCCCACTCTTCACACCCTATACACATCTCCATACCCCATTACCTGTAGTGGAGCACAAATCGACAAGCCACAGCACCCAGGAGCAGGATAATGGTCAGGTAGAGCTTGAACTTCTCATACTCGTCCTTGTAGGCAAATCTGCCATGACAGACAACCCCAGGAAAGGTCACGCAATCGTTACTACGCCATTGTCTGAGGGTAGGACCATTAACTCCCTTAGTTCCTCAACCTACTGCCACTCCCTTGCGCCATGAGGACCTTTTCAGCCTACTAAAGGAAAGACCTGGCCTTGAATTAATGGTAGTGATCAATTAGGGAAAGAAGCACCCCATGTCCGTGGACTCCCAGTTTAGGACTCTGGGCCTGTGGTAGGAATGGGCAGGGCTCAAAGACAGGGTCACCTCCCTTGACCAACAGCTGTGGCAGAAATGCCAGGATTCAATTTTGCCTAGAAGCGGGGGTTAGATTCAGGTGGACAGAACTGCCCATTTCCCAGAAGAGAGCTCTTTATGGTGGGAAATGGGGAGTCTTGTCCATCCAACTTATTGACTCTGAAAGGAAGGAAACCTCCCCCAACTGGTCTACCCACTGAGAACGAAAGTGTCAAAAACACCAAAGCCCACAACCATTAACGCATTTTGTTTTGTTTTATTGCAAAAATTCTATCTTGGATTCATCTTTACTAAGTTGAAAGAACAAACTTCCTGGATTCCTTTGAGCCAGGTGGGGGGTCTGTGCATACATACTTGGCCTGGTTGCTGAGGAGGGTCACGTTCACATTGCCGAGCACCAGATTCAGGTAGAGCCTGAAAGGAAACACCTGTGAGGCCTTCAATCCTTACAGGTGGGCCCCAACCAAAAATATTCAAACTTACCAAGCCTGTGCTGGGCATCCAAAGTTAGAAGATAGGATGCTAAGCTCAGTTGTCCCACATCAAGGGAGAATTAACAATTAACCAGAGAACAGCATGACTGTGACCTATGAAGCTGGTTTAAACTGTATTCCCCGCCCTCCCATGCAGCCAGATGGGAGCATGTGACTAAGCTGTAGCCACTGAGGTATGAAATCTAGGTCAATGTTAAAAGAATTTTCTTTAAAAGTAAGGCACATGGCGGCACCTATGGCTCACTGGGTAGGGCACCAGCCCCATATACTGAGGGTAGTGGCCAAACTACAACAAAAAAATAACCAGATGTTGTGGCGGGTGCCTGTGGTCCCAGCTACTTGGGAGGCTGAGGCAAGAGAATCGCATAAGCCCAGGAGTTGGAGGTTGCTGTGAGCTGTGATGCCACAGCACCCTACTGAGGGCGATAAAGTTGAGATTCTATCTCTAAAAAAAAAATAAATAAAAGTAAGGCATAGGCCTTTTTCCTTGTCATGACAATGGGGGTCTATTCACCGTCTATAAACAAAGTATCTTGCTCTGTAAACCTATCTTTTTGCATCCTAAATAAACTTTGTTTTGTGCATTTTAAAAAAGGGCATAACCCTCATAAACATATACATCTAAAATGTACAACACAATGACTTTTTACATATTTATACATGTAACCAACACCCACTTCTACCCCAGGAGGCTCCCTCATGCCTACTCCAAAATAGGTAGTGACTGTTTTGTTTCCTGTCATCATGGATTCATTTTGCCTGTTTTTGAACTTCACATAAATTTCCAGTGTGTCATTTTATTTTTCTTTTCTTCTTTTTTTGAGACAAAGTCTCACTTTATAACCCTCGGTAGAGTGCTGGGGCATCACAGCTCACAGCAACCTCAAACTCTTGGGCTCAAGTGATCTTCCTGCCTCAGCCTCTTGAGTTTCTGGGACTATAGTTTTTCTATTTTTTTTTTTTTTTTTTTTTAGTAGAGAGCGGGGGTGGGGGTGGGAGTCTCACTCTCCCTCAGGCCGGTCTCAAACTCCTGAGCTCAAGCAATCCACCCACCTTGGCCTCCCAGAGTGCTCGGACTACAAGCATGAGGCACCACACCAGGCTGGACAGTGTGTTATTTTTTATTCATGACTTCTTTCCATCAATATTATGCCCATGAGTCATTCATGTTAGGTGTGAATTGACATGTTCTTTTTAATGGTGTAAAATATTATACTAAATAGATAATACCACAACTTAGTTACCTCCTACTGTTGATGAACATTTTGTTTTCAGTTTTTAGTCATTTTTTGGTTTGTGGTTAGAGTACCAAACACCAAGTTTCCCATATATTTTAATACAATATTATTAACGCTAGTCCTTCTGCTTTATGTTAATATGTCTAGAGCTCTAGACTTATTCACTCTACATAAATACCACCTTTTACTCCTTTACCTCTATCTTCCCATCATTCCACACCCCACCCTCAGTAAATACTGTTCTACTTTTTTTTTTTTTTTGAGACAGAGCCTCAAGCTGTCATCCGGATAGAGTGCTGTGGCATCACAGCTCACAGCAACCTCCAATTCCTGGGCTCAAGCAAGTCTCCTGCCTCCACCTCCCAAGTAGCTGGGACTACAGGTGCCTACCACAATGCCCGGCCATTTTTTGGTTGCAGCCGTCATTGTTGTTTGGTGGGTCCAGGCTGGATTAGAACCTGCCAGCTCAGGTGTACATGGCTGGCGCCTTAGCCCATTGAGCCACAGGTGCCAAGCCCACTGTTCTACTTTCTGTTTTTGTTGATTTTTTTTTTTTGAAAGATTATATATACAAGTGAGATCATACAGTATTTTTTTTCTTTTTTTTTTTTGAGACAGAGCCTCAAGCTGTCATCCGGATAGAGTGCTGTGGCATCACAGCTCACAGCAACCTCCAATTCCTGGGCTCAAGCAAGTCTCCTGCCTCCACCTCCCAAG
>CAUYON010052926.1:0-11789 GCA_963573935.1 Arctocebus calabarensis
ACCCCCCCCCCCCCCAAAAAAAAAAAAAAAAAAAAAAAAAAAAAAAAAAACTGCAAAAGGAACAGACTACTCACGAGAAATTAACAATTAAGTGGTATAGTGGCAAAAACTAATCTAAAAGCATAGTTTCTTTTTTTCTCACTTTCTAACTAAAAAATCATTAAAAGATATGATGGCATAAAAGCTGACCTTTCCTGTTATTTGGTTGAAGAAATTTTTAAGTAAGTGAGTCATTAATTCTTTAATAGGTATCTAAAAAAATCACAATTGCCGGGAAAAATACATGGAAAACAATCAAATATCGCTGTACTTAAAAGCAGTTCAAAATCTTAATTCGTACATACATTAATATTTACTGTTATATTTTATCAGTGTACATGTGTAGAAATTCAGTAGAGGGTTACAGGCACATTAGGTTTGAAATAATCTCCTCTCTTATGTTTTATATTACTATCCATATTGCTCTAGATTAAAAGAATAAATGTATCCTGATGTCCACAATAAAGAAAGTCAATCCTTTTGTAGTTGTCCTGAGGATTGAGAAACTACGTAATATTGAGATTCTGTGTCAAAACATTAACATATATGCAACATATTTCCATTTTTTACTGTGTCTACATATAACAGAATTTTGCATGTATTTTACTTGGCATTGTTTCAGCACACGTAAGAATATATTCTTCAGCTGAGACACCCCGAGTGAAACCAATCAGCGCATGTTAACTTCATGATTTCAGTAAACTCTAATGATTCCTCATGGGATATGTTAAGGTAATGCTAAAATAGGCTATTAGGAGTCAAAATGTCTTTGGGCTAAAATAAATTGCTTCCAGAACCATTAAGGCTGCTGAGTAAGGTTGTTAACCCCTTCAAAAATGGTCCCTCATTTTACACAGCTTTTCTTAATTCCTTTTAATTTTGTTGCAACTTATACTTTTCACTTACAATTATATTAGATATTCTCTATTATTTTTTAATATTTCAATGTTCTATTACTTCCACATACTTGGAGCACCAAAGGAAAAAAATGTATTTATGAAGTATAATATACTGAAATATTTAAATAATGAAATATAAAGCATTATCATGGAAAAGACAAACAATTACAAAACAGATACAAGGTAAATAACTGGGCGAAAGAATATTGCAAAGTTGAATAGTCACAGTAATTCCTACATTATATCGATATTGATATTAATAGAATATATTTTGTTGGTTATCTTCAAAAGTATGCTATATTTATCTTACCTTATAGTGTCATTTTTGTTTCATTTATTACAATTTGTTATTTGTACTATTTTAACAATTTGCCACAAGTTATCTGATAACGCTTATGCCAGGATTTATACCCATATCTACAGTAATATAGCCTGTTTATTAGGTAGTCCTGCTTTTCTAACTCAGAGCCAAAAATTTAACTTATTTGAAGAGGAAGCAAAAATCAGCAGCATAAGGGCAAGGCGATTGCAGTGAACCATAATCATGAAGTGTCTGTGGGGGAGTGATCTGGCAGACAGAGAGGCAGCAGGAGATCAAAGTTCCACCCCGTTTTAGAGAAAGGTGTATCAGGCAAAGATATTTGAGAATACTAAAATAATTGTCATTTCTGTTACAGTATTTAATTACTTCTCTTAACAAATTTAGGTATACACATTTTCCCATTTTGTTGGCAGTTTTGAGCATCTAGATACAATTGTAAATATACCTAGTATCTTTCCTCATTAGTCTGTAGTTAACAAATACAGAGTGAACATAAAGAGTGAACATAATTCCCTGATAACTCTACTTTCAGACTCTCCTAGCAATTTAGTGAGGAGAAGTAAAGATGGACATGCTCATGCTTAATAACTATGGGGCTAAGTAGTAATTGCTGTAATACTGATGCAGATAATGAAGTCCAGAGCATGAGAAAGATATATTATTATTACTATTATTATTTTTCTTAGAGACAATGTCTCACCTTGTCACCCTTGGTAGAGTGCTGTGACATCACTCTTGGGCTCTTGGGCTTAGGTGATCCTCTTGCCTCGGCCTCCCGAGTAGCTGGGACTACAGGCGCCTGGCTATTTTTTGTTGTGGTTTTGGCCGGGGCTGGGTTCAAACCTACCACCCTTGGTATGTGGGGCCAGTGCCCTATTCACTGAGCTAAAGGCGTCACCCCAAGAAATATTATTTGTATTAAAGAAGAGAGAGTTGAGTGGGGTTATGGAAAATCCTAAAATATGCTGCTGTCAAAGATGTTTGAATTAGCTAAAAATCTTATCTGCAAAGATAATACAATACAGCTTCATAATATATTTATGAACTAAAAACCTTTACAAATGTTAACAATATTTCTCTTTTATGTAATATACGATTTACATAATACCAATGTGATTACTAATTAGTTCTAAACATTTTGAGGACCTATTGTATGCTAATTACTATACATGATAGGAACAATGGAAATAATAGTGGTGAATTTAGCCAATACAATATTAACCTTTAACGAGTCTAATAAAATTCAGTCATGCAATAAATAAATTCATGAAAGCAATTTTTGAGTATGGGTGAATAAAAAAGTGAAAGCAAGATGTTCTGGGGAAATGTATACTAAGGATATTTAACCTGGGCTAGGCATCAAGAAAGCCTTCCTGTAGAAATAGCAACTAAGAAGAACTGTAACGTATGAACACAGTTAATGTTGTGTTAGAACTCCAAGGATGACATTATCCAGACAGAGGAGGCAGTGTATTTGTAGTAACACGGACTAAAGAGAGAACCTTATGTTCAAGAAAGCAAGAGTCCAGAACTATTGGAAGTGCAATAAAAAAAGGAACAAAGTGAATGTGCAGTCAGGGACCAGATCTTGATGTATATTCAAACTATTTTGCCTCTATAGAGTGGTTTTCATACTTGTCCTAAAGAAACTAGTCTTTAAAGGTTCTCCGATGAAGCAAATGACAATGACATTTGCATTAAAATTATGCTCTATTCATTGTGGAGAATAAATTCCATTATGTGAACTTAAATGGAATTAACATCCTAAATTGTTGAATGTAAATGTGTGAGTCATGTTGATGTGTGCTTGTGTATCCATTAGATTAAATATGTTAATTTTGTTTTTCAGATATTTGGGGTCCTCAACATTATTTTTACTCCTTTTTAAGATTTTATATAGTAGTAATTCCTTTTTCCTTATCTTTATGTGTGACCTTCTTAAAATCCAGTACAGTAGTGCATTGTGCTTTGAAGAGTAATTCATCTAAGTTACCACAGCTAGCCACACTGTCTTTTAGTTAGTGCTTTTCTGGTATGACATACCCACCCAAAACAAAACAGAAAACATGTCCACTATACTCTCTTTTCAAATGTTTTCATGAACACAAAATACTTCAAATGCGTATGATTTGGGTATCTTATTTGTAGCTTAATCCTGTTATTTTCTGTTTGTTGTTACATATATTTTCCCTATTGTCCGCCTTTCCTAATATTTATGGTCTCATAATTTTCACAATGAGATATCACTTCAGTGGAATATATTTCTCCAAAAAATCACACAAATCAGACTTCTGGTGTGGATGTAGAGAGAAAGGAACTCTTATCTGTGCATATACTGCTGCTGGAACTTCAAATTAGTATTATCTCTATGGAAAATAGTATGGAGATTCCTCAAAGAACTAAAAGTAGACTTACCATTAGATCTATCAATCTTATTACTAAGTATTTACCCAAAGGAAAATAAGTCATTTTATTAAAAAAAAAAAAAACTTGCACTTGAATGTTTAGTGCAGCACAATTCATAATCTCAAAGATGTGGAATCAACCCAAGTGCCCATCAGTTCATGAGTAAATTAATAAAATGTAGTATATGTGTACCATGGAGAACTAGTCAGTCATAAAAATGGACTAATACCTTTGTACTAATCTGGATGGTACTGGAGACCATTCTTCTAAGTGAAGTATCGCAAGAATGGAAAAACAAATACCACATGTTCTCAGTACTAAATTGGAATTAGTTCATTCGCATTCAAGTACACAATTGGTAGTAAAACTCAATGGAAAGGAAGAAGGTAGGAGAGGAGAGAGGGGGAAGTGTAACTTCACAAGGGGCACACTTGCAACTTTGACTCAAACTTTATAAAAGCAACTCATGTACCAACTCATATGTGCACTTTATTCTGAAATTTAGAAAAAGACATGTAAAAGAAATTATTTAGAAACCCAAAGTAATGATTTTTCAATTTGTATGGATACATAATAGTTGTACATACTAAAATAACATTAATTTTTTTCTTTTTAACTATTGTAATAGTTCTATGAACTTATAAGGTACACGTGATGCTTTGATACACGTATACAGCATGTATTGTTTAAATCTGGGTAACTAGGATTCCATCACAAATAGTCATGTTATTTTGCTACTGAACACTAGATCTTATTCCTTCTGTCTTTTTGTACCCATTAACAAACCCCTCTTTATCCCCTCTTTCTGTTATTCGCCTTACCCTCTAAGTGTCTATCTACAGTTGACTGAATTGAAAAATGTGGTGATTATAGACAATAGAATATTATTAAGCCACAAAAAGGAACAAAATCTTACCATTTGGTGGATAGTGAAATAGACTGAGCACAGGAAGAAAAACACCACGTGTTGTCACTCATATGTCAGGGGTAAAACAATGGATCCCATGGAGGCAGAGGGTAGATTGAGGGCTTTTATGACTCCATGTTCTCTCTGCTATTGGTTTATTAGCATCATTTCTGTAAAGTTCAGTAGTTACTCTGGGGTTTATTACATTCATCTGTGTCTCATGGTCCACTTTCAGATACATAAACGTTGACTCCCTTTTGGGATACAGGAATGAGTTTGTCAGAGGCTACCAAGGAGCCTTCTGCTACTGTCTTGGTAGATGCATGCTGTTTTTACCCCCCACCAAGTTACTGTCTCTGTCAGAAAATAGGCCATTACTTGTGGTGTTTTGTCACCAGGCAGGCTGCACCATATTGTTAGGTACTGATAAAGGCTGCCCAAGTACAGTACATACCACATCATGCAATAGATGCCAAATGTTGGCAGTCAGGCTGCCTGCCCCTGCCCTCTTGCTCCATCCTGCGCTCTGGGCTTCCCACTCACTGCCATTTATGGAGCATTCACAAGGCGAGAGATCCAGACAACAGACTTCTTTTTGTGCGTGACAGATTGGGGTATACAGCTAAAGCTCTTTGTGACCTCTTAACTGCATTTTGACAATATCTCCGGGGTGGGAGCCTAGCACTTCTTGCATTTTATCTTTGAACACATCTGGCCACTATGCGAGGATCCAGATAGGGGAAACCACCCTCTTGCAAACTCAATGTTTATCTCTAAATTTCTTAAAGTTTCCCTGTCTTGTCTTAAAGTAAGGGAAAGACTATCATTTCAAGAGAAGGACAAATATGTCACCCTGCTCCACACATACACACATAATTAATTCAGAGCGCAAGCTCAGTAATTCTACTAATGTCCAATTCCATTCTGAATGAAAATTTTTAATTTCCAGTCTTGTCTTAACATAGATTAGCAGTAAATGACAAAGTGAATATTGCAAAGTTGGTTCTTGCTATCTTGAATAATTCCCAAATAAGTTAAGAAGCTCCTCTTTAGAGTGTTGAGGGCATTTATGACTAATTGCTGTCTGTTCTGTTCTTTATAATTGAAAATCCAAGATCATAACAAATATTGTATTTTACTTACCTGCTAAATATGTGTCCTAGAATAGTATCTGACAATTCAAATTAATCATGTATTTTCATATATATAGTAATGTTTTAAGTTTCTATTATCCCTGTCATGCCTCTAGAATGTATTATTTTTTCTTTTTAAAAGAAAAAAACATTTCATTTCTATTGTCTATAATACTTCTATGCTATTTGCAATTGATTTCTGACCTTAAATTTAGTATTGTCTCATTTTTGTTTGTATTTATGCTTTTCATTTATGTCAGTTGCATATTAACCATGGCCATGTTTACTCTTGATTTTTCCATGAATAACACTGCTTAACATGTGGTATTTACTCAATAAACTTTTGATAGGCAGTGAGCAAATGCAGTGATTAAAGCTCTATCTTTTGCTAGCAGTGATCTAACCATGCCCATGTTTTTGAAAATGTAAGAAAATTGTTATTTTATTCAAAATATTTTATAATAATAAACTTTTTATGTCAATGATGGCCTATTTTCCCTAATGTTTTTAAGTATAATTTTAAAGTCTTTATTTGGTTTTGTTTTATTTTTTGTTCAGTGGTCATCCACACAAGAATTTAAGAGTTATACTACTACAGCAAAAATAAATTATTAAGCCACTTTACCTGAAAAATGATGGGTATGAAATTGCTTTATTCAAGGTTCACCCTCTCCACGGATTTAAAGAGTTGATGTAATTTAAAACTTCTAGAAAACTATTTGACACATAGTAAATACTAGCTAAGCTTTTGCAGATATTTTCAACTTTATTGTTATTAGTTTACAGATATTTAATTTTAATTCATTACCAGACAATATAATATTTTTGTTGATATTTCTTTGATATTTTTCAGGTTTTCACTTTATCTTTTAATATGATATGGTTTTGTAGTTGATAAATATGGGCCTCAAAAAAATGTGTATTCTGTTGTTTCAGTGTGTAGAATTTTGTAAAATGTTGTATGAAGCTCCTGTATATTTCTACTCCTATTTAATTTTTCCTGTTCTAGTAGTATCTTAAAATATTGTATTGTAATCCTCTCCTATAATTTTTATGTATCTATTGCAGAATTTATTTCATTAAATCATTGCTTTGTAACTGGTAAGGCAGTATTTTGAAGTTCTTTCATGTTCACAATTAAAATATATTCTCAAGCTATGTTTCTTTTAAGAATATATGCTATCACACTTTGATCTCGTGATCTTTGCTCTATTTTATTTGGTGGAGGACTATGAATAAATTAGTGTTCTTAACTATCAATAAGTGACTGATGGCACATTCAAACAAAACAATATATATTTAATAAAGCGGTTATTTAAAATGATGAGAGATACATGGATTTATATATTCTTTTATTTATATGTTGATTTTGTTGTAATCACTTCTAAGTACAAGAAAATAGGAAGAATTATTTGGCTTGTAGAATGAGACGTTCTATAAATAGGGTGACTAACTTTTGGTCAACTAGAAGCAACACTGTAGGATAGAGCTTGAAAAGAAATTTTCTGAGCTACTTTCTCCCCCTGCCTCCTATATTTCCCAGGGACTCTAAGCGTCCACATGCTCCTTTGCCACAAGGTAACTACATGGCAGTGGGTTGATATTGCCCAAGGAGGTCTGCCTCTGAGGCCAGAGAACAGGGTGAAGAAAAGAGAAAGATGGTTCTAGATGAGCAAGTGGCAGATACCTAGCCCAGCTTCATTTTTCTCTCAATATTTATTCTTTGTCAGGTTAAAAAAAAGTTATCATAAATGAATTAATTAATTTTCATCTATTGTCATATCATCATACGATGATAACAAGTCAGTCATACTCCAAGCAACACTGGAGTGTTTCATATAAATTTGGGATGGAAGGCAGGGAGATGGCACTAATAAAAGAATAGCTTCTATGGCATCCAATTATGCAGTTTAAAATGAAAATTAAAGTTATCTACTTGCTTAAGATGCTATTCCATCCTCTAGGACTATTAATAACTGCGAAGGGTGTTGTGTGCAAGTGGGCACTATATATGTATTATCGTCAGTCATTTTTTTAAATAAAGTGTATGTCACAATCAGAGTAAATGTAGTGTGGGATAACATAGTCATGGATAGGTCAACTTAAATGTCCACAATTTGTGTGATGACAGAAGCACTGTGAATAGGAAGAGCCCTTCACACTCGGAAGACAGATATATCGTCACAAGGACAAAGCCTTTCCCTCTCCAGGGTAGGAGAAATTCAGTTTAATCAAGGTGATATCACATCATTTTACTGGATGTTCCCATCAGAAAATCATATTGTATTGGATACTCAGAAGCAGCAAAGGCCATATAAGCCTTGAGAGACCAAATCATGTTTTTAAACCCATGCAGTGCTTACATCCTTGCTTCCAAACACACTTTGTGAAGGGAATCATTAGCATTCACTCACAGGACTGGAAGAAAAGAATGCTATGCGAAGTCCAGTTCACCTTTTCTACCTGATTATGTCTCTGTAGATGTCCCCTTCCGTGCATTTTATGGAATGTGCTCATTTTGAGATATTTCTCTCCCAAATCTCCTTTTCATCAAATTATAAATTTTAACATATCTACATCTCATTTCACCATCCTAACTCATTTGGCAATGCCAAAGCATAGGTGCCTTCCTCCAGCTCCCACTTAACGTAACAAACATTTAAATACTAATGCTTAAAGCTTTCACTTATGAAAGTGTTTCCAGTTACTACTTTATTTTTTCAAAATTTGTATTAACAAAAGACTAAAGAACTTTACAGTGAAACAAATATATTTCTTTGCTACGTCCTAGTCTACAGTTACCATTCTACTGTATTTATGTTACTGCATACATCTCTGTTCAAATTGCCATTACTCCATCTTATTTTTGATGCAACACAAAGAAAACTGCAGACTCTATCTATCCATCTATCTATGTATCAATGATCTTTCTGTCTATGTGTTATCTGTCTGTCCATCTATACACACATTCAAATTCTTCAATATGCATATTGTGAGGTAGAATCGGACACCAATTTATGGTTCTTTCTTTAGTCAAAATTTACATTCAGGAAATAGAAGTGTAAATGTATGATTTGGTGTATTGCAGCAAATGTGTACACCTGTGTAGCTAAATGTTACTAAAATGTATTTTTTTTTTATTTTCCCAGAGTTCATTACCATTCATGACTATATTTTACAGAAAGTAATATGATATCAGATTCAGTTGTTACGTAGCCTTACAACATCCACAATGAGTCGTTCTCATTCTTTCGGTACCAAGGCAGTCTAAGCCACCTGTCAAGTAGTTTACTTTTGCTTTCTACAATATTTGTGTGATTTTCTTAATTACCACTTTAATTTTACAGGGTAGCCATGAAGTTTGTGTACAGTTTACTATGTTAAACTATTTTAAATTGCACGTGCATTTTATGTCCACCCTGTATTTTAAATGAATCAAATCGTACTAGTTGACGCTGAGAAATTCAGGACACATTTCTTGTTATCTTATAACCAGCCATTGTCACTGCTGCTTGTGATTTCTTTCCTGAGAATTGCTAGAGACTGAAATCATCCCAGCTAAAACTCTTCCAATATCTTTTGAGTTTGTTCTGTTAAAAGGAAATGACAAAGATGGCAGACTTTTTCTTGCTGTGAGTCCAAAGATAAAAATTTGTTGTTACTAATTACTTGGTAAAAGGAACAGCGTAGCAATTCCAAGTGGATATGGCCTGTGTGTGTGTATGTGTGTGTGCGCCACACATCCTCTAAAGTTAGCCTTTGTTCAGGCAAGTAAAGGTAAAACACTTTCTGTTTAACCTAAAGAAAATTGATTTGGATTTTCATTTTTGAATGGAAAGTAAGAATTTTTCTCCTCCATGGCTGTACAGAAGGTGGCAGGGCTGTTCAGTGTCTCTAGGAATAAAGCTCCTAGTACAATAGCAGCAATTCATTACTTTCTTAGATATCTGACCCATCTGACTTTTGCACCAATCAAATAGGGGTATTGTAAGAATCTTCATCCCTAAATCTCTCAGGCATTTGTTATTAGTCCTAATTTCTGCAACTTCCTTAATAACTTAGGAGAACATCCAAAAGGCTTCTAATTTGATCTTTGCATTATGGTATGTCTTTTCCATAAGTTAGGAAACTCATTGTCAGAATTTGGCTACTTACTACAAATTTTATTGTTACTATATATTCTTAAACTGAGGAAATGAACTTACTGTGAGTCATGATAAGACAGTCTTGGAACCACATTCTTCATATCATTTGCTCTGATCTATTTAAAGTTAAATATGCAAATACCTGTAAAAGAACATATAATATTCTTGAGATGTTAAAAGAATCTGCATAAAAATTGACAAATAATAAAGAAACTTAGCACCCCGCCATATACCAAAACAAAGTGCACAATTCAATTGATTTATATTAGTAACATATATAAATAACAGATAGTTTTTTATAATAATAGGATACAAATAAGAGAGAATACGTTTCGCAAAATTTTTCACACTTTATGTTCATATAGGTAAAGCTTTGTTGGGATATATTAATATTTAAATATGAATATACCAGCTTATAAATTTCAAATAAAGCACGTATACTGAAAAAAAGATAATTATTTGTTAAGTAGGCTCATTCCAATTACAAACAAAAGATCAAAAATATCCACACTACTCTTGAAAAAGAACATAATGCCTTGATTTATTTAACTAGATGTCAAAATTTATATGGCAATATTCCATAAAACAGGGTGACAGTGATAAAAAATAGAAAGTAGACTCATGAAATGCAATATGGGAACCAAAGCCAACACATCTGTGTCAACACTTCACATGTTACAAAGTAGCGTTACTTATTTATTCAATATTCTCAATTCAGATGAAGCATTTACTCTGAGGAAGAGTAATACTACCAAGGCATGTTAAATCAAATACTAAATAATAATTATATTACCTAAACCATAACTTCATATTTTATTTATTTTTTTTATTGAATCATAGCTGTGTACATTAGTTCAACCATGGGGTACAGTGTGGGGGCTTCACATGCAATCTGAGATATTTTTAACAACCTGATTGACATACCATTCATGATATTTTCTTGTTTACTATATGAAAACATTTTTGATCCGTATTTAGAAGTTTTCTCCTGACCCTTCGAATATGTACCACACATGTGATCTCACCCTTGATCCCATCTCAGGGTGGGAAAACGACTTGAAGAGAAACTTCTCTAAAGAAGACAGGCGCATGGCCTCCAGACACATGAAAAAATGCTCACCATCCTTAATCATCAGAGAAATGCAAATCAAAACTACTTTGAGATATCACCTAACTCCAGTAAGATTAGCCCATGTGACAAAATCCCAAAATCAGAGATGTTGGCATGGATGTGGAGAAAAGGGAACACTTCTACACTGCTGGTGGGAATGCACACTAATACGTTCCTTTTGGAAGGATGTTTGGAGAGTACTTAGAGATCTCAAAATAGACCTGCCATTTGATCCTATAATTCCTTTACTAGGTATATATGCAGAAGACCATAATCACATTATAACAAATACATCTGTACCAGAAGTTTATTGCAGCCCAATTCATAATTGCTAAGTCATGGAAGAAACCCACGTGCCCATCGACCCACGAATGGATTAATAAATTTTGGTACATGTATACCATGGAATACTATGCAGCCTTAAAGAAAGATGAAGACTTTACCTTTTTTGTGTTTACATGGATGGAGCTTGAACATATTCTTCTTAGCAAAGTATCTCAAGAATGGAAGAAAAAGTATCCAATGTACTCAGCCCTACTATGAAACTAATTTAAAGGTTTCATATGAAGGCTATACCTCAACTATAGCACAAGAATATGGGAAGGGAGTGGTGGGGGAAGGTTGAGGTGGAGGGAGGGTAATTGGTGGGGCCACACCTATGGTGTATCTTAGAAGGGTACAGATGATACTTACTAAATGCAGAATACAAATGTCTTCATACAATAACTAAGAAAATGCCATGAAGGGTATGTTAAACAGTTTGATGAAAACATTTCAGATTGCATATGAAACCAGCACATTGTACCCCTTAATTGCACTAATGTGTG
>CAUYON010052927.1:0-29418 GCA_963573935.1 Arctocebus calabarensis
TAGGAAAACAGTAATTAAGCAATGAATTGAATTAAATAACAAAGTTCAAACTGTCATAAACTCATAGACCACAAGGATTTGCTGTCTTCTTTTCTTTATTTAGGCAGTCATGTATGAGTTTGTCAATTTTTTTGATCTTTCAAAGAAATGAAATTGATTATTTGGTGTTATTGATTATTCTATTGATTTTCTTTCTCTCTTTTATTTTTCTCTTCTACTGCAGGTATTGAGTCTAGATTGCTGTTGTTTATCTATTGTCTACGTTCCATGTTACATTATTTGAGCATTATCTTTTTTTTAAAGTGGATGTCTAAAACTATAATTGTTTTTCTAAGATTGTTTTTGTTACCTATCATTATTTTGGTATATTTAGTTTTCATTTTCATTTATTTCTCAATATTTTCTATTCCCCTAGTGAATCTTTGGGTTAACCTGTTATTTTGATAATATGTCATTAAACGTTCACTTTTCTTTCCCTTATTGAGGAGTATGAGAAGATATTTTGTGTGATTTTGATCATTGAAAATGTATTCAGAATTGTCTATGACATAAAATATGGGCTGTCCTAGAGAAAGAATGTACATTCTGTTCTTACTGAGGGAAGTGTATTCTATATGAGCTGGTGAGAGAGACTAAATATTCTTACAGATTATTTAATTGGTGTTACTAAAAATGTTGGCAGAAATAAGGATGGTAAAGACCATCTGATCTGGTGACAGCTGGAAATGAGGTAAAAGATATGGAAAAGCAAAGAAAAGGTTTCCCTTGTAATACAACTGCAAAACCTTTGCAGAATTGTGGTCATGGTTAAGGTTTTATGGAAGGTGGAATTTGGAGCAATGAATCAGAGATTTAGAAGGAAAAATATCTGTTCCCAAAAGCATTTAAGGTCTTGAATGACTTCTTTTGACCATTTATAATAAAATGAGAGAAAAAAGAAATGTTTTCAAAGTGGAATTTATGGATAAGGGACGCACAGTGAAAAAAGAGGAAACGTTCTCACGTGGTCAAATAAAGAGTGAAAAGGCATCTTTAGGAGAGCCATCCCAGGGTTTGGTTACTTCATCATTTGCTAAAAAGATTAGTGTAAGTAGAAAGTGAGGGGTGCTATTCCTCAAGACAATAGGACAGTGACATTAAAGACAAGGCAAGCTGTGACCTGGAGGACAAGCATTCCTGTGAGGTGTCAGTGGGACCTCAGCATTTGTTTTCCTTCCACATCCTCCCCATCTTCACCCTGAATTGGGGACCAGGTTCAAGTGGGCCAAATGCCACTATTATGCTACACTGAAATGCACAGTCATGTGGCAGTAACTTTCTAGATAGGCAGAATAGACAAGCTATGGGGGTGTGAAACCTTCACCTTGAGTCCAAATTCTGTTACAAATAGCCTAATGACCTGGTGGACAATCATGTCAGGGGAAGGCAGAATTTCCACTGATGCCATACCTCTTGGAAACATGAGTGTAAGGTCACTTCAGAGACTCCAGAACTGTATGTGATTCCAGCCTAGGAAAGCTTTAGTCACAAACTCCAGCTCACGAAGTTTTCCTGGTGGGCTGAGCCCAGCAAAGCCAGAGAAGCAAGCATTACCCAGTGTGCTCAGGGTATGGGGCATGAAGTCAAAGAAGATTATTAACTAGCTTTTAGACATAACTATTGTTTTGTACTTACTAGGGACCAGTTATCCTTTTCATTTTACTTACTTCTCCCTTTTGCAATAGGAACATTCCTCTTATCCCTGTCCCGTGATTTCATTTTGAATCATGTAGCTTGTTAATTGCTCAGGCTCACAGCTAGAAAGGAATTTGTCTCAGGATGAATCATGCCTCAAGTCCCACCTTATATCTCATTTAGGGCTTTTAAGTTGATTCTGGAACCAATTATGACTTTAAAGAGTATTGGAAAGGAATAAATATATTTTGCATTGTTGTTACCAGAAGAAGAGGGTCCAGCCACCTGTCACTACCAGCCAATGTGCAGAGACATAGACAGTTCTACTGAAATTTTATTTTTAGCCAGAAGGCCAATGATTCTGGAGAACAGTTAGATTAGCCTCTCCCTGACTGTTCTTTTCTTCCATTTCCAAAATCACTGTTTTATACCTAAAAGTTCAAAGCAAAGACCACATTAACCCTTATTTGAAACAAAAATCAGCATAACTCGACGATAACATTCCAATTCCAAAGTTACTCTCCTAAATCAATCCACCTAACCTACACAAATCGGCATCTTTAGAGTGGGAGCTTAATTTACAAAACAGTAAGAATGGGCGACAGTAGGTAAAGGTCACTTAGGATCTAAATGACCCGATCCACTGCATCCAGTTGGCCCTAACCTGACTGACTCTCACTACATATGCTTTCATTGTGAGAAGAATATGAATGTTGGAGGCCAGGTGTGGAATGATCTGTTCTGAATGTATCCACCAATGTTTATATTTTGAAAATTTAATGACCAATGCAAAAATGTGAGGAAGTGGACCTAATTAGAGGTCATGAGAGTTCTATCCTCATAAATAGATTCAAGTCATTATTGCTGAATGGGTTTGTTATAAAAGGAAATTTGTCTGTCTCTTGCTCAGTTGCTCACATGCTCTCTCCCCTTGCTCTTCTGCCTTCTACCATGGTACCATGGGATGGCACAGCATGAAGGCCATGAACAGAGTTCAGTGGTATGCTTTTGGACTTACCAGCATCCAAAATCATGATAAATAAACTTATTTTCTTTTTAAATTACCAAGCCTGATGTATTCTGTCATACAATACAAAATAGAATAAGAAAGGCCACCAATGCACTTATGATTATATTTTTTGAAGAAAAAAATATGCTGCCTGGGTCACCGAGATGAAAATTGTACCCTTAAAGGAATTTATAGGCCCACCAAGAATAGGTAGTAAATATAATTTTTGAGAAATGGTCTACAGTTTCTGCCATTCTATAAAGTAATTTTGTCTAGTAATGAACACTTTAGTTTTTGTGTTGGATAACCTTATAACAATGCAAGTTATTTTGCTTTTCATTATATTTCATTTTCAAAATACTAAGAGGGCAATAAGTGGTTTTGTCACATGGATATTTTTATAATGCTTTCTTTTTTTAGTCAGGGCTATACATGTGCACATCATCCAAATCATGTTCATTGTATCTGTTACTTAGGCTTTTACCCCTCTCTTCTGCCTCCCTCCCTCTTGATAGTTTCCAATGTTATTTTTATTTCTTTCTGTATCCATGTATGCCCATCAGTTAGTTCCAAATTATTAGAATATACATAGGGCATTTTTTCTCTTTTTCATTCTTGAGATACTGCACTTAGGATAATGGTCTACAGTTCCATCCCACCTGCTGCAAATGACATTAAATCCTTTCTTTTTAGGGCTGAGTGGTATTCCATGGTATGTATGTATATATATATACATACCACATTTTGTAACCCACTCTTGAGTTGCTGAGTATTTAGGAGGAATTCACATCTTGGAGATTGTGAATTGAGCTGCAATTGAGTGCAAGTGTTTTTTATAAAAAGACTTGTTCTTCTTGGGTGGATACACAATAATTGGATTACTGGATTGAATGGTAGGTCTACTTTTAGTTCTTTGACAAGTTTCCATACTTACTTCCATAAATGTACTATTTGCATTCCCACTGACAGTGTATGAGCATTTCCTTTTCTCTTCATTCATGCCAGCATCTATTGTTTTGGCGCTTTTTAATAAAAGCCATTCTAACATAGGTAAAGTATATTGCATTGTGGTTTCAGCTTGCATTTCCCTAATGATTACTGACATTGAGGATTTAAGTAAGTAAATATCCTGGCAAATAATTTGTGAAATAATTGTATCAAATCTTTTCTAGGAAAAGAACAACTCGCAGTCTGAGCTCACTATGGAACACTTGGTAGGATCTGTAGCTGACTTATTTGTTGCTGGTACAGAGACAGCAAGCACCTGGCTGAGATTTGCTCTCCTGCTTCTGCTGAAGCACCCAGAGGTCACAGGTATGATCAGAGATGGTAAGCAAAGTGAAGTGCAGAAAAGATGTTGGGTAGATGTTGCTGGGGTCCTCCATCTTACATTTCCTAGAAAACTTCACTATTTACATTTCTGTTCCAGCTGCTGTAATCTATCCAAATTTAACAACGTTATTAAAATAAACAATATTTGTTCAATAGGGGAGGATGACTAAGAGAAGTGTAGAAAGTATGGCAGTATGATAAGCAATAGGGCTAATGTGCAGCATGTGAATTTCATGGGTGGTGATTCGTGGCAGGCAGAGCCAGTATTAATTGGCCTGAGATTGCATGTTGGTTTTATTGTGAAAAGTGTCCTTTGAACAGTAGGTATGTTCTTAAAGATACATTTCCTCATTCTGAAAATACCATGTTCTAACCTTAAGGTAGGAAAACTGTGAACCTCATTCATTAAAACAAGTGAAATCCTAGAAAGACAATGAGGCTGCCCGAGATAATTTCCAGTCTGGGAAGTTCTAAAACATTAGATTCATAAGAAAGATGTTTCCATTTAGGTTGAAGATTTCCTTTAAGAAATTTTATTATTCCAGAAGTCAATTCCATAAAATTGATGTTTCACAAAATAAGAATTTCCTAAGGATGTGGTAATAATCTTGTCCTTCATGTACAATTCTACTTTAGACATTAACCTTTAAGAAGTACAAGTTTTACAGTAGATAAGAAACATTCTCCCTCCCTTTGGTCAAGATCCCACTTAAATGACAATAAACTAATTGCTGATGAGAATTAAGAGTAGTACTCTCAAAATAAGGGAGTAGTACAGGAAACAGCCCTTAAGTGTTTGGCAAACTTCTGAAACACAGAGAGCAAAGGAGGGGTGACTCAGTGCAGAGAGTGAGGTTGCAACCTAAATTAAGAATGGGAGGAATTATTATGCAAGAAACGGTAATCTGCATTTCTGCAATCCCCATAAAGTTCAGTATTTGGAAGTACCAAGTGTCAAAGAAGGTAGACAATGAGGCTGAAAAAGAGCCTCTCTCTGCTTAGGATCCCAACTCCTTTGTCAGGTTATTGATTTGCCCATACCTGAAAAAGAGGTTTTTTGGAGAATAGGAGGATATGCCTTGATCTGAGGGACACCGGGGGATACCAGCAAAACAGTGCTGGAGAAAAAGATTTGTTAAAGTTCTGCTCCTTGAAGTCAGACACTTAGGTTCTATCTCCATCTTATTCCCTGAAATTCAGCTAAGATATATCCTTCAGAGAGAGAAAAACTCTAGAGAAAGATCTCTGTATTTGCCATCTGTGTAGAATGTTCTAAGTGTTCATCAGAGTTAAGGAAATCAAAGTTTCCACCCCAAGATGCAGGGTCATGGAATTTCAGAAGAACAAGATTAAAAAAATAAAAATAATGTCTTTCAGAGAGTTATGTCAGCTCATGTAAAAAGATTTAGATTCAGAAAGCACCAGAATTCTTGACAGTAGTTTGTCTATTAATAAAAAGAGTTCAAACATGCCATACATTTTATACTTTTTTTCATCTTTGTCTGATATGGCAGGTGAGCTCCATATCAATATCCAAAACAAACAAAAAAAGGACTGGATGTCATGAGTTCCTGTGGTCAGGAGACCTTATATAAGAGAATGAGAGTGTCAGGGAGGCTGCCATACACCAGGCTCAGAGAATAGCCACTTCAGAATGTGCTTGGGGAATAATGTAGTTTTGAAAAGAGACACCAAAACAAGGAGGAGCAATCCATTCTGTGATTTCCCAATAATTGGAAAATTATTAGTTGGAGTTTAACAAGTCCACCTGAACATTTGAAATTAATTCTGACTTGAACAATAGAAAATTATAAATCCAAGTAAGAGTTATTTGTATCTATGCCAAAGAAAGTACTAAAAAAGTAATAAAATCATATTTCTTTAAGGAGAAAAATATATTTATAGAGTCAGAATGATATAAATAGTGACAAGTAACATAAGCAGAAATTACAATCTAAATATTTCTGGTAAATAGAGTGACAGGAATTGTGTATGTGAAGGTGTGTGTCTGTTTGTATGTATGAGTATCTCTATATGGTGTTGAGATGGAGATGAAAATTCTCATCTCCCATATTAGAAAACCTTTAAACATTATTTAACAATGGTTAAAGAAGAAATAAAAACAAAGGGTCATTATCTGGAATTATGAGCATGATTCCAGAAGAAGACACTGGAATGCCTGAAGTGGCCACGTTTGGGAAGTGGTGAAATGAAAATGTTACCATTGCAAATTATGCACGCATATGCAGTGCATGCATACACAAACAAAGAAAAGACGTACATGTATGTAGATCTGTTCCATGTATTTTTGAACCCTACATATTATTTTGATATAAAAATAATATTTGTCTCTCTTGCTTTTTCTGTTTGCAAGCACTATAATTTCATGACTTAAATATAGTGTGTTTATTTTTTGAAATACTTTGTTATTTATATTTTTATGATATATTTATTATCACAAAATAAATTTCAAGGAACATAGGATGTATGTTTATTATCTGCTAAGTTATGGGGTATGCTAATTTATAAATATAGGCTAATGCATTGTGACTCCTAGTTTGTAGGAGAGTGGTATGTACATATGCAATGCAACTCTCATTATAAATCCATGTGTATATCTCATGGATATACATATGTACATAAAACTCATATATATAATAATGTTGGGACACCTTCTTAAATGCTTCATATAATTCTAAATTGCTATGACAAATGTGTCCTTTTTCTCTTTTTTTAAATCACTTCGTAAAACACTTTGTGTTTTATAGCTAAAGTCCAGGAAGAGATTGACTATGTGATTGGCAGACACCGGAGCCCCTGCATGCAGGACAGGAGCCGCATGCCCGACACGAATGCTGTGGTGCATGAGGTCCAGAGATACATTGAACTCGTTCCCATGAACTTGCCCCATACTGTGACTCATGACATTAAATTCAGAAACTATCTGCTCCCCAAGGTAAAGTTGTTTCCTTACATATACCTCAGTAATCTTGAAATTCCCCAATTCACACTATGGTTCTAATTCTCTATCAACACAAGATGAGAGAAGTGTAAAACTCAGGTGTTGTCTCACTGGCGATAGTCTGGCTCCAGTCCCTCAGGTTCTGGAGATGGAACTGCCTGTGGATCTCTACTATTGGATTACTGGAGACTCTTTCAACTCTTCCTATTGAGCAGTGGTTGTACTACCCAGGACAATCAGAGTAGAACTCTTGACCTAGGCTGTCCACCTGGGGACCCTCCAAGGTTGAGTGGTGGTTGTCTTGTAGTGGAAGGGTCTGATTCTCATCCTCCAGCTGTTGCAAGTGAAACCACAGTGAACCACAGTTGCTTGTATCCCTTCCCAGCTGAGATTTCAGCCTAATACCACAGCTCTGGAGGATTGGATAGAGTCTGGCTGATAACGAAACAGACAGCTAGTGCTATCACCCCAAGCAGGTGCTCATAGTCTCTGGCTGCATCTCTGAAAGGGACCTATATAAAGGCTGTAGGGGAAAAAACACAACCACCAGCTTATTGGTAAAGGGCTTGCTAATTTCACTTCCTAGGGGACTCTATACAATCTCAACTTGCTGGTGTTACTAGCCAATTTGCAAAAAATAATCATGGGGTGGAACTCGAGGAACTCTGGCAACATAAAAAATCAGAGTAGATCTACTCTCCCAAGGAATGATCAAGGAGATAGAACAGAAGATGCCATTCATAGACAAATGGCTGAAATGTCAGAAATAGAATTCAGAGTATGGATGACAAATAAAATTAAAAGAATGTATTTTCTTCGGTTTACAACTATAGAGCTTTATAAGGGGTCTTGATATCTGGCAGTGTGTGTCTTCCAAGTTGGTTCTACTTCATTAATATTGTTTTATCTACTCTTAGGTGTTTATTTTTTCAAACAAATATTAAAGATATCATTTTTGTCAAGTTTCCAAAACACTCCTCTGGATTTTTTATCAGGGTAACATTAAATCTATAGTCAATGTGGAAAGAATTAACATCTTGAGGTGATGAATCTTTAATGCATTCATTTAAGATCGCACTAAATGCTATTCAATCTTTGCATGGTTATACTCGTAATCTATTTGGATTTTCTCCTATTTTCACAATACTGATGTGTTTCCAGTGGAATGGTTTGCAACTCTCTTGCCAAGTTTTTCCTAGATAATATTTTGTTGGTGCTGTACATTTTTTAAATGCCTTTCTCTATAAATGGAAATGTAATTGTTTTATCGTTCTGATGCCCTCATATTTACTAACCTCATTAAGTTGATTAATCATTGCTAATAATTTGTTGGTAGATTCATTTGGAATTTCCATGTACATTATCCTGTTATATGGGTTAACCTTTGTTCTATTTTTACCAAACACTGCCTTTTGATGGGAGAAAGAATCAATGATCTCCCATCCAAGTACTATCCAGGCCCAACCTTGCTTAGCTTCCAAGATCAGATGAGATCGGGCGTGTTCAGTGTGGTATGGCCATAGATGAATCAATGATATTGGGAATTTTGTTATTACTAATGGCATTTTCAGGAGGCAGAACTGATAACTTTACCCAGAGATTACGAGGCTGACCACTAATTCGGTGCAAGAGTTTTGACTTCAATTCACTCTGTTTCACCAAGGATGCAGCTTTTGTGTCTCAATTCTTGAGTCTAAGGATAATATTCATGAAACTTTTTCTTTTCCTGTATCTGTCTAAATGGAAAATAGAAGAATCAGACAGAGATTGTCAGATTCTTCCCCATCCATTGCATCAGCTTTGGGACCCTCACTGAGGGAAGCACTACATCTGCAGAGATCACCCATTTGCCATGCCTTAGGGTGGCTCATGCTGAGTTTTAAATTTATAGAGGTCAGATCCCTAGTGAGCTATTCACTCCTTTCTGCATGGGATACCCTAGCATATAAGGTGCTGCACAGCAGGTAAATTTGCTCTTCTGTCCCAGGCTGAAGCCATTGATCCAGAGGGGAGATAATGGTCTAAGAAAAGAGTTGGTGAACTTCTGTAATGGGACAGAGACTAAGTATTTTAGACTTGGTAGGCTCTGGTTTTCTGTTGCTCTACTGAGCTCTGCCATTGTGTTATGGAAGTAGTCAAAGACAATGTGTGAAAGAATGAGGATGGATATGTGTCAAGTTTAATGGAGAATGTGATTTAAATTTTATAATTTTTCATGTGTGAAAAATATTATTCCTTTGCATTTTTTCAACTTAAAGATTCTTAGTTAATGGGATATGAAAAGCAGGTGGTTGGCTGGCTGTATGCATGGGCATACAGCCCATTGTTTGTTCATGCCCAGTAGAAGACTTTTCTGTTCAGTCAAAGTTTAGGCCACGATGGGAGATTGATTTCTGTTTTTGTGCCTTATGTGTGAAGAATATTTGCCACAAAGTGACCCAAAGATATAACTTTATCTTTTTGTAGAAGCTTTATTTTTTAACACACTCATTAGGATATTGACACATTTTAGTTAATTTTTATTAAAGATTTATAATAATAGTCATGTTTCCATTTTTTTCCTAAAGAATTTCCTATTGTTTGAGTTTCAGTGTTGAAAATGGATCTGCTTTATGTCTTATAAAAGCATTTTCTTGTTTTACTGATTTAAATGTCCAGGGAAATAATCTTGATTTCTGGAGTAACCAAGTACTCAGGATTTCAAATGTGACTGGAGACCACTTTAGTGACATCATTGACATGGCCTTAAACTCATCTTGTTTTAATTGGGTATGTCTATGGAAATGTTACTGTTCTTCCACAGACCTGTGTTTCTCATCTGTAAATCAAAAGATTTTTAGCTAGGTATTTACTGTATTTTCTTCCAACTCTGTGACTTCTGTATATCTTGGTTTACCTGTCTGTTGTCTCCAGGGAACAATGATAATGACATCCTTGACATCGGTGCTAAATGATCATAAGGAGTTCCCTGACCCAGAAACATTCAACCCTGGTTACTTCCTGGATAAAAAAGGCAACTTTAAGAAAAGTGACTCTTTCATGCCTTTCTCAACAGGTAATAGAAATCAGTTTTACTTTTGACATTAAGGACAAGAACACTTTGAGGGATTAGTTGGAAATCCTCTGGGGCTGGCAGAATTGCTCCCTGGACATGATCTGGAACACCACCACCAATGCCCATGTGCTTCCTCTATCATTACCCATCCTTGCTATACCAGTGAGGAGCTCAAGAACTCTTCCTAGAAGGAAAATCTTATTTAGAAGTTTCGCATCTGCCACTAAAAATGTTTCTCACTCTCTAGTTTCACTGAGTATCTTTCACTTGGTATCCTTACCACCCACATAAGCTTTGGGGATTCACATCTAAATAAGAACAGAATGGGCACCACAAGGCCTTACCCATAGTTGGAAAGGAAGATGTATAAACAGCCCATTGTAATTCAGTAGGACAGGGCTGTGAGGGAGGAGAGCAAGGTTTCTGGGTGTAGGGCATAAGGGGACAAGGAGCATGCTTCTTAAGTTATCATTGCCAACACTGAGCCATAAACTGGTATAAGCAACATTTAAAGAAGACCTACCTGAAAGCAGACAGAAAATGGAAAAGACAAGGCAAGACTTTTTAAGGAGACAATGAACCATGGGATCAGGACATTTACTCAAAATTGAGAATGTTTGAACCCTTGGCAACTAAGAATGGGGCCAGGGAAAACACTGGGAAGGAGGCTAGATCCTCTGCAACAATTCCACAACACCCTGATCTTATAGTCATGACCAAACATCCTGGATATTGGCTCTCTGCTCTTGCAATGTCTGTGCTGAGTTTCTCCTTGATAGAATGCCTTCTCCTTCCTTTATTCTGTGACCTTTTATGGCTCTTTTAAATTCTGGTCCTATAGAGAGCAAGATAAAAGGGATAACCCTCTCCTTAAGAAGTCACAGGTTTGCACAATAGAAAAATCAATCAATCAATGAAATAATCAATAAGTAGGCAAAATAGGCAATTATGATTCTGTGTGATCCATGCTTGATTGAAAGCATGAATATATTGTTGAGGAAATCCAGAGGGCAAGATTTTATTACTTGAGGGGATGACAAAGAGGGCAAAGAGGAAATAAAATTTGACCTATATCCTGAAAAGTGCGTCTTGGTCAAAAGGAACAGCTTAATATCTAAAATCTCGAAATTTCATGGTGTGTTGGAGACTCATGCAGAGTGTATATGGCTTGATTTGAGAATAGAGGATGTGAAGAATGGAAGGAAAGATCATAGAATTTCCAACTAGGAATAAGAAACATAAAGATATAGATGTGTTTGTATCAAGACTGATTTAAACTCAAAACATAAAAATAACAGTTATAACGTGAGAAATTTTAAAGTGCTTGGCATGGAGCTGATACTCAGTGATTTATTTGTCCTATGCCACATCCTTGTTTAGATCATGCATTATTTAGGTGGGAGATCACATATGAGGTGGATGGGAAGTGTTCCTATTTTTGTTTGTCTGTCTATCTATCTTTCTATCCATCCATTTATCCTTCATCTATCCATCAATTCATTCTTCCATCCAAGCATTCATCAATGTGTTGCTGCATATTTTGTTTATGAGAGTCACAAAACAGTGTTTTAGTCACAGTTACATGTGAGCAGTAACTCTCCTTTGTATTTAATCTTTTCAGGAAAAAGGATTTGTTTGGGAGAAGAACTGGCTCGCATGGAGCTTTTCTTATTCCTGACCAGCATTTTACAGAACTTCAACCTGAAATATTTGATTGCTGTAAAGAAGACTGATCTCACCTCAGTTTCCTCTAGGATTTTTTCTTTGCCACCTTTGTACAATATCTGCTTTCTTCCCCTGTGAAGAAGGGCAAATCATCTGGCTGCTGTGGCATCTCTCCCTTATGGACGGCACACTTCACCACCCTCCTACTATTAGGGATGTCCTCTTTGACCATTATCTCTCATCTTCCCATTCCTTTAGGATGCAGTGAATAATGAATGTCCATTATGGACAGTTTCTGGAATTTTTCCACGCAACTATATCTACTGTTCCCCATACTCCATAACATAGCATATGACAATACTTGAATTCTTAATATACTGTCACTAGAAAAAGAGAAAAATAATTAGGGTATGATAATGAAGGGCCATTTCTTCTTTGCATGTTCTAAATAAAAGGTGCTATTAATTGCTGAGTCAGATTGCAGAATCTCCTTTTTTTTTAAAATTAAATCATAGCTGTGTACATTAGTGCAATCAAGCGGTACAATGTACTGGTTTCATATACAATCTGAAGTGTTTTCATCAAAATGTTTAACATAACCTTCATGGCATTTTCTTAGTTATTGTATGAAGACATTTGTATTCTGCATTTAGTAAGTTTCGCCTGTTACCTTCTAAGATGCACCATAGGTGTGGCCCCACCAATTACCCTCCCTCTACCTCGACTTCCCCCCGCCCCGCCCCCGCCGTGGCCCGGTGCCCCAATTGTTGGGGATTCATTGGGGGTACAACATACCAGGTTTACACTGATTGCATTTGTTAGGTAAAGTCCCTCTTACAATCGTGTCTTGCCCCCAAAAGGTGTGGCACACACCAAAGCCCCACCCCACCTCCTTCCCTCTCTCTGCTCTTCTTTTCCCCACCCCTCCCTCCTTCCCTCTCTCTGCTCTTTTCCCCACCCCTCCCTCCTTCTTTCTCTCTCTGCTCTCCCCTTCCCCCAGCCCCACTGCGTCCTTAATTGTCATTAATTGCCCTCATATAAAAATGCAAAATTTTTCAAACATATATTCTCTTTAGATCCTGAAAGCAGTCCTTTGAGGTCAGCTGCATAATATTATGTCCTGTTCACAGATGAAAAAATAAAGGCTCAGAGACTTACCCTGCTGGTGAGTGACGGAGTCCTTGGCTTTGACCATTAACCTCCCACTTTTTTCATACTGGCCAAGTCCACCAGACATGTGATCCATAAATCCCTTCAGTCCATTTTGGAATACACATTGCTAATGCTTATGTGTATTGCCTATCAAGAAAATAGATGAGCAGTGACCTATATGCTCTAAAATTGTCTCGTTCCAGTATCATCGGGTATAGATGGTTATTTAATTATATCCTATATAGTTAGACGTAAGGTAGGGTGTTAGTCCAATGAAATCAAACACCACCCCCAGCATACACTTGGAACCACCTTTCCACAGAAAGATAAGGTGGGACATGAACGGCACATTTTAGGGGACTTTCTTGGGGTGATGGAGATTTTTAGGAAAGCTCTGAGAATTAAGATCCATTGCAATGTTCCTGCTAAATGCGATACCCACATGAGCCAGACTCTGCCTTTGTAGGAAGCCCAGAGCATGCATTTCCCCACCCCTGGTTATTCTGTCCCACCCCATGGGTATCTAGATTTAGCTTCCGGGTGACTCATTTGGGGATCTTCTTAAAATGCAAGCTGTGATTCCTAGGTCTGAGGCTGAGATTCTGCATTTTAACAAATTCCCAGATGATTCTGATGCTGCTGATCTCAACTGAACATTCAGTGGCAGGGATATGCCATCCCCAGAGCCTGGTCACAGACCAATATCAGTCCATGGCCCGTTAGGAATTGGGCCACACAACAGGAGGTGAGTGACAGGCAGTTAGAGAAATTTCATCTGTGTTTATAGCCGCTCCAGGTGCCGACATCACCACCCGAGCCCCGCCTCCTGTCAGATCAGAGGAGGCGCTGGGGTCTCATAGGAGCACGAACCCTATTGTAAATTGCTCACACAGAGATGGAGGTTGTGTGCTCCTTCTGAGAATCTGATGCTTGATGATCTGAAGTGGAGAGGCCACATGCTTGAATCATCTTGAAAGCATTCCCTGCTACTTCAACTGTGGAAACACTGTCTTCCAGAAAATCAATCCCTGATGCCAAAAACTTTTGGAATTACGACTTGAGGCTGCCTGGCTGTAGCCAAGACAAGGACAGATCTCACCCTTTTTTTCTCTATTCAAAGTTGTTCCGTGTTATATGAAATTCTTTTACAATGACTCTCGATCGTGGCACTATATTTTAGTCACCTGGAGGCTTCGTAAAAATTTAATTCCCAGGTCATATGCCACTAAAAGTAAATTAGAATCTCTAGCGGTGTGATCAGAATTCCAGATATCCAGGTTATTCTAACATGCAGCCAAGGTTAAGAATTGCTCATTAAAGGGATGGAGAAAGCAGAGACACCCATGACTCTCCCTCTAGTCTATGCCACTCACATTTTTTTGAAGTCCCGGCCCTTCTTTTGCTTTTAATATTAACCTGAGAGTCAGCTGGAAGCAATTCCCTAAGAAATCAGTTTGCAAAGATAAGTCACCTGCTCTGAAGACAGAAGCAGAAACCACTGGAAGAAGGTGAATCCAGGAGCTCGAGAACCAAGTTTCTCCTTGAATTTCTCTGATTTGGAATGATGCCATGAATTCATTTAGGATTTTACCTTTTATTTCTGTATCTTGTGAAGCAATTCTTTGAATTATTCTTGAAGAAATTAATGGTTTCTTTTTTTCTGCAAGAAGTTGCAAACACTTTAAGACAAAGATTGAACTAATCATCTAGGCAATTAAATAATCACAACCCTCTAGGTACCAAGGGAAATGATAACACTTTGAACCAGGGAGGGGTTCAAACATACAAAACTTATAATAAGAAACTAAAATCCCCTTTTCTGTGAAATTGGCTCATTCAAGCAAACTAAGACATCTGACACCATATTATTTTAAAGCAGATTTGAGATGAGGAAGACTTTAAAAATATATGAAATATGATATTTATCAGTTTTCTATCCATCTTATTCAAATCTCTAATGATTCCCTGATTTTATGTGACTATTCACAAGAAAGAAAACTCTTTTTATTTATTTATTTTATTTTATTTTATTATTTTCTTTTTCTTGCAGTTTTGGCCTGGTCCAGGCTTGAACTCACCACCCCCAGTATATGGGGCCAGCACCCTACTCCTTGAGCCACAGGCGTCGCCCAGAAAATTCTCTTTCTACATGAGCCACCCCATGTAGATGATACATATTTTAAATGCTTATAATTTGTTTGACATTTTTTATTCTTGAGAGCCTTCCAAATTTTTCATAATAACCTCATAACATAGATAGCTAGTATTTTGTCTCCACTCAACAGGAACAAAAAACAAGACACCGGTAGGAAAACACAACCACATCCAGGCAGAAGAAAATGCCTCACCCCTCAGGAAATCAGAGGAGAGTTCAAAGTTAGGGGCTGAGCACTGAAAGTCACTTGATACTTGAAAATTGAGTTTTCAGAGAGGCTCCATCTAGCCATCCTTTCATTTACTCCTTCATTCAATGAGTAATATTTACTGAGGGTCGGTGATGTTCCAGGCACTATTCCTCGGTACAAAACAAAGAAGTCATGGGCCTCATCCTTAAGAGTTTAGATGTTAATATGAAGCAAAATATGATACAAAGAGCAATAACTCAAGCACAGATGTCAGACAAATGGACACTTGAATCCCAGCTCTGCTATTTTCTTAGCTGCACAATTTTAGATTATTTATAGTCTCAGTTTTCACATCTGTAAAGTCTAGATAATAGTAGTGGTTACATCAGGAGGTTGCTGTGCAAGTGAAACAAAATCTTCCATGTAAAGCCACTTACCCGGTAATGGGCATATACTAAGGAAGCCGGGAATGTGAGGCACGTGTGCGGTTCAGTGGTCGCACACAGAGAGGAGTGATTCATGTGGGTGGGGGACAGAGGCACTACTGTTTCAAAACTTTACTAGTATAAATAATACTGTGTCAAAGCCAGCTAGCCAAGAACAGAGCATTCAACTTAGGAAAGACAGAGATAGCTAATTACCACCAGGGCTAAAGAGATTGATCAGTCTCAGAGTGCACAATGAGATCCAGTTCTTTCTAACTCTCTCTTTGAACATTTAAATCTTGATAGTTTGTGCTTCCTGTACATACATGTCTTTGGAAAACAGATATCATAATTAGGTTCCCATCAGAGTGTAGTTACTGCCAAATAAGATAACATATATGAAACTCAAAACACTAGCACAGTGTACAAATACCAGACAAGACAAAGAGCTCTCTCCAAGAAGCACCTCAGGCAATCTTGATGATGGCAGCCACCAAAGCCGTTTTCTAGAGCCATCAGCTGATCTCCGCTTATCCCTGGTCCCAACTACCCACTCTACCCCAACCTGGTTTTAAAACAATCATAGACTTTTAAATCATAGATTTAGAGAATCCGGGCACAGCTGATGAAGGGTGGCCCTAGAAATAATCCGAAAGTTGGGTAGAAAAGGATCAGTCAAGAAATATCCTAAGCCAGCAGTTAGAAAAGGCTTAGGAACAAAGGATCTAACCCCTTCCCCTTGGAGGGAAAGGGAAAGCCTAAAAGGAGTGAATGGCATCTCCACTTGCCTCTTGAAGGACAAGTCAAAGGTTAGAAGATAAAAAATACACTTGCCCAGGCTCAGTGCCTATAGCTCAGCGTCTGGGGAGCCAGCCACATACACCAGAGTTGGCAGGTTCAAACCCAGCCCAGACCTGCTATACAACAATGACAACTACAACTAAAAAATAGCCAGGTGTTGTGGTAGGTGCCTGTAGTCCCAGCTACTTGGAGGCTGAGGCAAGAGAATCACTTAAGCCCAAGAGATTGAAGTTGCTGTGAGCTGTGATACCATAGCACTCTACCAAAGGCAACATAGTGAGACTTTGTCTCAAAAAAAAGAAAAAAAAAATACACTTGCCTGAAAATGGGAAGATAGTAACTGTGATATGGGGCTAATGAAAACCCAAGTCAAGGAACAGGTGACAGTAAACAAATAGCTACAAAAGTTAGTGCCATTCTTGAGGTTCAAACACATCCTGGAATCACAGTGCTGGCAGTGCCTCATCTAGCGGCCACTGTCATTGTTCCTGCCTGCCATCTGAATGCATTTGGGGAACCTACCATGGAATGTGCCATGGTGGGATGTGGGGATCTAGGACTCTGAGGTTGGGGTAAATAAAACAAAACAACAGGAACGTGTTCCCTGCCCTGGTGCCGTGGCATCTAGTGCCCAGTGACAGTAAGAAGTGTTCTAACCAGGCTACTTCTATAGCTTGGCCTGTGCTGGTAGCCGACTGTCCCCTGATCTGAGCCTGGGCTTAGACACATAGATTCTAAGAACTATCTACTTCCTCCAGTATTTCTCGAACTTGTCATAACTCCCACCTCCTAAAGTGCTTTTATAGACTTCCCCCCATCATTCTGAATCCCCCACTGCCTCCAATGAAATGTTATTATGATACCACAGATATTCCATATATGTGCTTATATACTGTGGCTCTGTGGAGGACTGCACAGCATTGTAACGTCTAAGCTTTTGTTTGTTCCTCAGAAGTCAATTTTCACTCCTTCTCTGGGCAATACAGCTCCCACTGAGAAAGCAAGTATGAAACTCCCCTTCTGCCTATGTGAGCCAAGTTCCTCTCTCAGATTCACAGCAATGAACCTTGATAAGGACACCCCATCTCTTGCTGCTAAACTAAATCCAAAAGGTTGTTTAATATTCATGTACCTTACATCACAGATTTATAGAAGTCTGATAACATTCAAAATCTTGGAAGAAATTGCTCAATAATACCAACAGCAGTAGTCTAGGTACCAGGCACTGTGCTCAGTATTTAATGCATCATCTTGTTAAATCCACACATGACTCTACTCAAGTGCCATTAGCTCTGCTTTACACATTAGGACACAAAAGGTCAATAACTGACCCAAAGTTATCTTGTTGGTCAGTGGCAGAGCCGGAAACAAGGGCAGCCTCGTCTGATTCCAAGATCCTGGGCCTGAAGCACAACACTGCGTGCTGGCAAGCAGAAAGCAGGACTCTGCCCTCTTCCCCAGTTTGCGTAGGAAGGGAGTTCTGCTTACAAAGGGAGTAATAGTTTTTAAAACATCCATAAGTATTCTCATTTGCATTTCTGTGTATCTTACCTTCTTGCTTAGGCAGCCCAAGATAGTGAGATAGGTGTGAGATTTCAATTATTCCACAACCAGCGGCTGTGTAGGCACTAGCCAATCAGAACAATACAGGCACCAGCCAATCAGAATAGAGTAAGCATCAGCCAATCAGAACAGAGTAAGCACCAGCCAATCAGATTGGTCCAGGCACCAGCCAATCAGAACAGTCTAGGCACACCAGGCAATTAGAATAGATGAGGCATCAGCCAATCAGAACATGCCAAGTCACACAGTGAGAGCCGAATTGTAGTGGTGGCCTGCTGTGCCAGGCTTGCTCAGGGAGAGATTGGGCCTGTAGGCTGCTAACTGGGATTCAGGCCTCAGCTAGTCGTCTACCAATGACCCAGAGGGAACTTCTTCCATTGTGTAGACAATGTCTGCTCGAAGAAGGGAGTTGCCATAGATGAAGCGGACAGACAGAAGGAGAAAAAGCCTGAAGGCAGCTCAGGGTTTGGGGAGGAGACAAGAGTCACAAAGGGACAGAAAGCAGAGCAGAAGCCAGGATATTTGTCCCTCCACCCCCTACCCCCACCACCTCTTCAATCTAATCTTGATGGAGCTGGAGTCATTTAGAGACATCTAAAGGTAAAAGGAGCTTTCTCGGCTTCCCCTGCCTTAGCCATGGCACTAGAGCCAATGTCAGGGCAGGCAGAGAAAAGCAAACATCTCCGAGGCAGGTAGGTAAACAGCTCCGAGGCAGTGCCCCACCTCCCTGGCCCGGAGTACAGTGGCCCTGAGGGGATAGAAACTTCCAAGCTAGCGTACTGGACAAAGAAGCTGATGGAAGCAGTAATTTTTAAGACAAGGGGCAAGTGTTCAGAACCATGAGTGGAAGGTGCAGTTCCTTATGGAAATAAATGAACCAAATGAGAAAAGCAAAAACTATTCAGAGCTTGCTATAGCAAGAGAGTCAGCCAGCATCACTTGCCCTTTGGCAGAGAACCTAAGGCAAGCAGAGGACAGGAAGGCTTTCTCTGGTTGGTTAGGGAAACATATTTGGCTTTCTCTGCTGGGTCCTAAATTGAAAGCAAGAGCACAAATCAGGGAAGCTGTGAGTTATTAATCAAGTCCTGGACATTTGGGACCAACTGACTCAAAAGTTACTGTTTGGTTTCCAGGGTTGTTACTAAAGATTGCAATCTGGCTTCCTGCAAATCTGATTTACAGCAGGCTGACCTCTGAGCTGGTTATTATAGATTAGGAGGCTGGTTTCCTGGGCAGGTAGTGCAGGCTGCAGGTCAGGGTTCTGTTTTTCTATGTTGTCTGGCCATTGTCTGCATATTCAGTCTCTCAATTTCAGCCCTAAAGGTCACTACAAGTTTGGATGAAAAACAACCCAGCCTCTTCCCAGCAAAGTCAATGAGAAACCAATGGGTCTATGTAGATCTGGGAATCCCTTCTCAGCCAGTACTTTGAGATACCATGGAAACATGATCTGTCAGAAAAGTAGCTGTCTTGAGGTTGGCAAGCCTGGCTTAGATATCCTTCACCTGCCACCTGCCACCCCCTTGATCTGACTGCTGGCCTCCTCCAGCTAGAAGGAATGGCACTGATATTGGTCCTTCCTACTTTATTTCAAATTGAGATATTATTAACTATTTATTATATAACTTTTTAATTATGGAGAAAGTGGTTTTAGCTAGTGTTAAGGTTATGGGTCATTGTCAGAGCTCCTAAAATCACAATCCCCAAGTTGCCACTGGACTTTTAGCTGTTGTATTTTGTTGATCCTTATAAAATTACTAACATTCAATAGTTTTTTAGCCTACAAAATAGCAATTTCATAAAGTTCAATAAAAAAATGAAATGAAGCAGAATCGTGAGTTTTACTCCTAAGAATCAATTGAACAGCTTAGAAAATGCTTTTTAAAAACTCATGAGGCCAATTACAAATTTGTGTTTTCATTTAGAATATGCACACAAAGAAATATGTGCACACACACACATAGGCATGGTGACTGATCTTTCCTATTAGTCTTTTAAAGTATGAAGAGAGAAACTTTAAAGCACATCCTTCTCTGAGTCAGCAGAGGGGCTTAACCATATGCGGGAACAATTTTATGAACCATACTTAATTCTATCTTCCATCTTCCTACTCTTAAGGATTTTTTTTTCAACCTCAGAATGATGCATTTGAATTCTTCTGCAAGATGACATGATAAGAACCAAAATCAAATTTGATCTCCTCTACAGAGGGTTGGCAGAGGGAAGGCAGAGGGAGGTGAGAAACCATGTATTTAGCCTGTAAAGAAATACATAAACTATTATTAGGAAACTACAAGTAGTTACATGTTTCTCCCTGGCTGTCAATTAAGGGAAGCCCATCACAACTCCCTGATGTTGAAAAGCACATTTGTCATTGATTTTCTAATGTGCTGGTTGAAATCTTGTCAGCCACTGTCAATGTAAAGCCCCCTGTAATTACATTTCCTGCAGCAGGAGAGATTCTGATTGTATTTTCTGTGCCAAAGTCTCGTCCTAAAATACCGTTTCATGGTAAATCAGAAAGGAGGCTGCAAAAATTGCTATCCCAAAGAGTATGTAAGGTTCCCTAAGGAATTTTTCGTCAATTAATGAATTAGATACAATATCCCTCGGATGGAGGTCATTTTAGTCATTTTTCTTTCCTACTAGAGTGAAAATCTTTCACATGTGGGACAAGTTCAGGTTCTAGTGTTGTCAATGGAGTTATTGAAATTCAAACTCTGAACCGTCTACCAGGTTATGTCATATTTTTGAGGCCAAAGATAATAAGGTTCCATTACTAGCACAATTGTAAAGTTTGGCTTCTTCTTGACTTCTTTGATATGACTCACACTCAGGATATACAGGGTATCCATAAAATGCATGTGCAATTTTAAATAGTTGTAAATTTTTCATTGCACACAAATTTTATGGACACCCTATATAACTACTACTTTTACTTTCTTGGCTCTTAATTAAAAAGACTTAAGATCTATCCTCTACTGCTACTTTTTCTTCTTTCTCTTATATTGTAAATGTGGTGAGAGAAGAAACCATACGCTATCCCTCAGAGGTCCTATTTTGAGGCTGGCAATAAATGCATACCTCTTGAGTGAGTAAATGGACCTTCATCTACCCAGAGACCTTATACAACTGCAGTGACTCAGTAGAGGCCACAATTAGCACTACCACCGCAAGTTATTAACTTGAACCCTAGACTAAAAAGTTCAGGCATTAACTTGTGATATTTATCTCCTAACCATGGAAGGTTTGGGGGAGCTAGAGGAAAGAAAGCTATTCTGTGTGGTGATCTTAACCAAAATTGTATGATTTTCAAATGCAAGAACAAAATGGTAGCAGACAGCTCATTCAGACTGTCTCCTGTGTTGTCCCTCGGAAGGAACCCTGAAGTTCTGACTATTTGGCATCTCTCCCACTCAATCCCTATTGCGTGTGGTAAAACAGACTGAGCTCTGGCCTCCTGGAAAAATAGCTTCTCATGAATTCTCTAATAAAATCACTACAAGGTATCTGTACGCCAAAGAAAATCAAAACCAAGGGTATCACAGGAAATATCAGAAAAACCTCACCCTCAGCTTCATCCCAAGGGCCAAACATTCAATTTCAGAATTTGGTAGTAAGAAAAAGAATGTGTAAAGAACAACAAAACAAACCTCAAAAAGCCAACCAATTCTTTGTCCCTTTTTATTCTTTCTTTGAAATGAAAACTTCACCTTAGAAATCAGAAACAAACAATATTCTCTGAAAACATACAAAACCCTCTTCATTTTGCTTCCAGCACTGAGTCTCCTTCCACTGTCCATTGCTATATTTGCGGAGATAACCCCATTATGTAAGTAAAAAACTCTAAACCCCGACAAATAAATCATTCTGAAAGCTGGGGCTTCCCAAGGGTAACATCAGAGATTATCAGTCAGGCAGAAATGTTAACATCCATTTTCCCATCATTGTGAGGCCCTTTGTTAATGCATTTTTTTTCTTCTTTGTAGAAAAGGCACAATGCCCTGCCTTATGGGAACATTTTATGCAAATAGTAGTTGGGTTGTGTGAAACTGTTCAGTAACCAGTATCGGTCCCTGCAGCTCAGGCAAATACCTCTTACAGAAAGATTTCCACCCCAGTGCAAAGCCACCTCACATGGCCCTTTGGATGTTAAAAGATCAACTTCTCATATCTCTACTCCTGAATGAAAATGATCTGCCTTTGAGTAGACTGAGCTCTCAGTTGAGACCCAGGGAAGAGAAGGTTTTATTCAACATCAGGAAAGGAACTCTTCCTTGACTCTGATCCTGAGCCTGAAAAGAGGATCAGCCCCTGGGACAATCTAAGCCTAGGGATCATAGGATTTCAGAGCAGGAAGCATCATCTCATTTTATCTACTCACTTTAGTAGGGACACTGAAGTCTGGAAAGGTGATGGAACTTGCCTAAGGTCAGAGAGACCATTCGCAGTAAATCAAGACCAGAATCTAAATTGTTAAAAGAGGGTGGTGTCTGTGGCTCATTGGATACAACACCTGCCCCATATACTGAGGGTGGAGGGTTCAAACCTGGCCCCAGCCACACTGCAACAACATAGCTGGGTGTTATAGTGGGAACCTGTAGTCCCTGCCTCTCGGGAGGCTGAGGCAAGAGAACCGCCTAAGCCCAGGAGTTGGAAGTTGCTGTGAGATAAGATGCCATGGCAGTTTATTGAGGGCAATAAAGTGAGACTCTGTCTCTACAAAAAAAAAAAAAAATGTTGAAATAAAGATACAATGACAAAAGATTCAACAACCTCAATGCCTATCATCACAGAACTGGTCAAATCAATTGTGGTACATCCATATTGTGGTATAGCAGGCAGATCTGGGCTGATATATAGGTACTAATTGATATAGAAATATCTGAAAGTTATATTGCCAGGTGAATAAAAGCAAAGTCGATACTAATCTAACTATATCAATAATCACTTTGAATGCCAGTGGTCTAAACGGACCAATTAAAAGACATGCATCGCAGCATATAAAATAATCAATACCCAACTATATGTTGTCCACAAAGAACTCACTTCAAATATAAAAATACAGATATATTAAAAATAAATGGCTGAAGCAGGAGGATTACTTGAACTCACATGTTTAAGAACAGTCTGAGCAAGAACAAGACCCTGTTTCTATAAAAAATTCCAGGCATGGTGGTATGCACCTCTAGTCCCAGGTAGTCAAGAGGCTGAGGCAGGAGGATCACTTGAGCCCAAGAGTTTGAAGTTGCAGTGAGCTATGGTGATGGCCCTGCACTACAGCTGGGGCAACAGAGCAAGACTCTGTCTCAAAACAAAAAAAAAAATTAATAAGTAAATGGGTATAGAAAGATATGTACTATGCTAACATTAACCAAAAGATGGCAAGAATAGTTATATTAATTTATGACAGAGCAGAATTCAAAGCAAGGACAGTTCTCAGAGACAAAAGGGGCATTATATAATGATAAATGGGTCAGTTCTTCAAGAAGATATAACATCTTTAATATGCATGTGCCTAACAACAAGGTATCAAAATGCACGGGGCATAAAAAACTAATAAAATTTCAGCTGACCTAGTGTCCAAATAAAAAAAAAGTTTTAAAACTTACAGAAGAAGAAGGAGAAATAAATGAATCTACTATCATAGTTGGAGACTTCAATACTTCTTTATCAGAAAAGGAAATATTCAACAGGCAGGAAATCAGGAAGGATACAGTTGAACTCAAAAACATCATCAATCAATTTGATACAATGGACATCTACAGACCAATGCTGCCAACAAAATGGATGTTCTCAAGTTCACACAGAAAATTCACCAAGATAGACCACATTCTGAGTGACAAAATAACTCAACCAGTTTAAAAGAATAAAAATAATACAATGTTTACTCTGACAGAAAAATGGAATTAAACTAGAAATCAGCCTCACATCTGTGGTCAGGAACATCATGCAGGGAGAGGGAGGCAAGATGGCCAACTGAAGCCACCTTTTGGCAGAGGCTCCCATCCAGAGGGAGAAATACTGGCCAGAAATAACCCAATAAAGTGGAAGATCGGGAGCTGAGCTGAGAGAGAGGATCAATAGGTTTGCATCACCCCTGCTGGGACAAGCTGGGACTCCAAGGAAACAAATTTCAGGTACAAAACCCATCCCAAACAGGATGAGAATACTTCTCTTCCTCCTCCAGGAGAGCAGCTTGAGGTGAGTAGAGAATGGAGGACCTTTTGTTTCACCACTGAGAGTTGGGACTCCCTCCACAGAGAGATACTGCTTCGAGCCCACGCAGTCTCTTGCCTGGGCCAAAAGTTGATCTAATATTCTCCCTACTTTCCTGAACTCCCAATCCACCCCTCCCCTCTCTCCTGGAGGTCTGGAAGACTACCCCTTGCAAAATCCTGAGAGTTTGGATGATTTTTCCTAGGGTGGGGCACCTCATGAGCTATGGGGCATTTGCACTGAAATTCTAACTTTAATAAAGGCGGGGAGTAAGGGGAGAGAGACTTTCCTCATGTTGGAAACAGCATAGCTCAGGACCCTTGCTACCAACCACTGAGGACCACAGCCCACCAGCTCCCCGGCTCCCCAGTGGGCTCCTGTGACCAGCAGCCATGGTGGCAACTCCCACCCAGCTCCCGAGAACCATGGCCCACTGCCAGTGAATTCACGCCTGGCTTCTCTGACCTGTAATCCTGCCCAGCTCCTGTGAACCATGTGGCCCATGGCAGTAGACTCCACCCTCTGGCTCCTGAGACCTGTGGCCCACCCCTCCCTTCCCTTTTGTGACCTGCAGCCTGTGGCTGGTGACTCTGCCCTTTGGCTCCCCACCAGCCCAGCTCCTGTGGTCTGAGGCTGTGAGTCAGTGGCTTCACCCTCTGGTTGCCCAGCTTCTGTGACCCTTGTGGCCAGTGGCAATGCCCTCCAGCTCCCTAGCGGCTCCTGCCACCTGCACACAGCCATACCCCAGACCTGTGGTGCCCCTGGCAGTGGTGGCAGCTCTGACAATAGTTGCAGCTCCATTGGTCCCTCCCACTGGGGTCAAATTGAGCTGCCAGAGGACCCCCACTGCCTAGATGCTGAAGACCTTTTGAACTCTCCCACCTGATTGGTGTTTGTGTTGACTGGGACAATTGGTTTGGAACTTTTGACCTGGGCCAATCACCCGGGGACCTGCTAAGGTTGTACCCTGGTTGTGTTGTTGTCGGAGTGTGGGATTCTCCTCTTCCAGTTGTCGTCTGTGGGGGAGGGAAGCAGGGCATCTTAATTGCTTACATATCTCCAAAGCTGAGATTTTAGCCCAAAGCCACTGATTCACTAGGATTGAACAGGGACTAGCTGAATACTGGCCAGAACCATCTAGCCCCACCACCCCAAGCAGGTCCCCAGAGTTTCAGGCTATAGTTCTGAATGGGACCTTTATAAAGCTCTAAGGGAAAGGCCACAATTACCAATCCCAGTTCTTTGATAAAGGGCTGGTTAATTGCAACTATAGGAGCCTTCAATTCAATTTCACCTTGCCAGCTTCTCTAGCCAAACAGTGAAAAATAATCATGAGGCAAAATCAGTGGAAAAACTCTGGCAACATTAATAATCAGAGAAGATCAACTCCCCCAAGGAATTACAAAGGAGACACAACAGAAGATCCCATTCATAAACAAATGGCTGAGAGGTCAGAAATCGAACTCAGAATTTGGATTGCAAATAAGATTAATAGAACAGAGGCAAAGATGGAATTAGAAATTCAAGGAGTAATTCAAAAGTTGTCTCAAGAATTCAATGATGGAGGTTGCCCGTAGTCTCAGCTACTTGGGAGGCTGAGCCAAGAGAATCGCCTAAGGTTGCTGTGAGCTGTGACACCATGGCACTCTACCAAGGGCAACAAAGTGAGACTCTGTCTCTAAAAAAAAAAAAAAGGAAGAAGAATTCACTGAATTTAAAGATAAAATCACCAAAGATTTTAACAGATTGAGGCAAGAACCTGCAGCCCTCAAAGATCTGATAAGTACAGTAGAATCCCTCAGTAATGGAATGGAGCAGGCAGAAGAAAGGATCTCTGACATTGAAGACAAAGCTTTTGAACACTCACAAATCTCAAAGAGGAAGAGAAGTGGAGAGCAAAAACATCCTTTTCTCAGAGACCTCTGGGATGATTAAAAGAAAACTAATATTCACCTTATAGGAATTCCTGTGGCTTCAAAAGGCACAGATGCTCTACTTCATGAGATAATGAAGGAGAACTTCCCAGACATGCCAAGGGATTATGAAATTCAGATAGCAAACAGTTTCAGAATCCCAGAACAACTCAACTCAAATAAGACATCTCATAGACACATTATAATTAACTTCACCAAAGTTAAAATGAAGGATAAAATTCTGCAAGCAATCAGACGTAAGAAACTGAGAACCTACAAGGGGAAGAATATTAGAATGACTGCAGATCTCTCTGCTGAAACTTTTCAAGCCAAAAGAGGATGGTTATTAACCTTCAATCTCCAAAAATAACTTTTAGCCCAGGATCTCATATCCAGCTAAATTAAGCTTCATTTCTGACAGAGAAGTTAAATACTTTAATGACATACACATGTTGACGAAATTGGCCATAACTAAACCAGCTCTTCAGAATATCCTCAGACTCATCCTCTGTAATGACCAGCACAATGCTCTACCACAAAAATAAACTCACTCACTTCTTGACTAAAACCCAATTTGTACAGTGGTGAAAAGATTCAAAATGTCCATTACACTTTTGAAAAACTTGACATCCAAAATACTACCAATCTTATCAATACTCTCAATTAATGTGAACAGCTTAAACTGTCCTCTTAAGAGGCACAGGTTGGCTGACTGGATACAAATATTCAGCCCAGATATCTGCTGAATACAAGCATCTCATCTTACCTTAAAGGATAAATATATACACAGGGTGAATGGATGGGTATCTGTAATCCAGGCAAATGGAAATCAGAAAAAAGCAGGGGTGTCAATTTTATTTGAAGATAGACTAGACTTTAAACCAACAAAAGTAAAGAAAGACAAGCACGGTCACTTCATATTTATTAAGGGAAACACTCAACATGATGAGATGTCAATTATTATCATTTATACTCCCAACCAGAACATGCCTCAATTTATAAGAGAGACCCTAACAGACATGAGCAATTTAATATCTTCCAGCACCAGAATAGTTGGAGATTTTAACACCACTTTGGCAGTGTTGGATAGATCCTCCAGTAAGAAACTAAACAAAGAAATTGTGGACTTAAACTTCACCATACAATGAATTTAACAGACATCTACAGAACATTTCATCCTAACAAAACTGAAAACACATTCCTCTCATAAGCCATGGAACATCCTCCAAAATTGACACCAAATCTTAGGTCACTAGTCTAACCTCAGCAAATTTAAAAGTATAGAAATTATTCCTTGTATTTTCTTGGGTCATCATGCAATAAGAGTTGAACTCACCAATAACAGGTATCCGAATACTCACAAAAGACACGGAAGCTAAATAACTTCATGCTGAATGATAGCTAGGTCATAGATGAGATTAAGAAGGAAATTGTCAAATTTTTGGAACAAAACAATAATGAAAACACTAATTATCAGAACCTGTGGGATACTGCAAAGGCTGTCCTAAGAGGGAAATTTATAGCTTTGCAAACCTTCCTCCAGAGAATGGAAAGAGAGGAAGTCGATAACTTAATTGGAGATCTTAAGCAACTAGAAAAGGAAGAACATTCCAACCCCAAACCCAGCAGAAGAAAAGAAATAACTAAAATTAGAGCAGAATTAAGTGAAATCAAAAACGAAAGAATCATTCAAAAGATCAATGAATCAAAAAGTTGTTTTTTGAAAAATTCAACAAAATTGATAAACCTCTTGGCCAACCTAACCAAAAATAAAACATTAAAGTCCATACTATCATCAATTGGAAATGACAAAGACAAAATAATAACAGACACCTCAGAAATTCAAAAAACCCTTCATGAATAACACAAAAAATTTTATTCTCAGAAATATGAAAATCTGAAAGACAGTGGCCAATACTTGGAAGAATGCCAACTTCCTAGACTTAATCAGAAAGAATTGGAAATACTGAACAGACATATATCAAGTACTGAAATAGAATCTACTTTACGAAATCTCCCAAAAAAGAAGAGTCCAGGACCAGATGGCTTCACATCAGAATTCTACCAAACCTTTAAAGAGGAACTAGTACCTATATTACTTAAGCTTTTCCAAAACATTGAAAAAGAAGGAATACATCCCAACACATTCTATGAAGCAAATATCACCCTGATCCCCAAACCAGGAAAAGACCCAACAAGAAAAGAAAACTATAGACCAATATCTTTAATGAACATAGATGCAAAAATATTCAATAAGATCCTAGCAAACAGAATCCAGCAACACATCAAATGAATTATACACCATGACCAAGTGGGTTTTATCCCAGGTTTTCAAGGTTGGTTCAATATTCGTAAATCTATAAATATAATATATCACATAAACAAATTAAAAAACAAACACAATATGATTCTCTCAATAGCTGCAGAAAAAGCTTTTAACAATATCCAGCATCCTTTCATGATCAGAACACTTAAGAAAATAGATATAGAAGGGACTTTTCTTAAACTGATAGAGACCATCTACAGCAAACCCACAGCCAATATCATATTGAATGGAGTAAAGTTGAAAACATTTCCACTCAGATCAGGAACCAGGCAAGGTTACCATTGTCTCCTCTGCTTATTAACATTGTAATGGCAGTCTTAGCCATCACAATCAGGCAAGAGAAGGCAATCAAGGGTATACAAATAGTGTCAGAGGAGATCAAACCTTCACTCTTTGCAGATGATATGATTTTATACCTGGAAAACCCTAGGGACTCAACCACAAAACTCTCAGAAGTGATCAAGAAATACAGTAGTGTCTCAGGATACAAAAATCAATACTCACAAATCAGTAGCTTTTATATAAACCCATAACAGTCAAGCTGAAAAAACAGTCAATGACTCTATTCCCTTTACAGTTGTGCCAAAGAAGATGAAATATTTGGGAATTTACCTAACAAAGGATGTGAAAGATCTCTATAAAGAGAATTATGAAACTCTGAGAAAAAAAATAACAAGTGGAAAGACATACCATGCTCATGGCTGGGAAGAGTCAACATTGTTAAAATGTCCATATTACCCAAAGCAATTTAGAAATTTAATGCAATCCTTATCAAAGCATCACCATCATACTTTAAAGATCTGGAAAAAATAGAACTCCCTTTCACATGGAACCAGAAAAAACCTCAAATAGCCAAGACATTACTTAGAAATAAAAACAAATCAGGAGGAATCATGCTACCAGACTTCAAACTATACTATAAATCTATAATGATCAAAGCAGTATGGTATTGGCACAAAAATAGAGAGGTAGATGTA